>OOFJ01087201.1:8664-18960 GCA_900323375.1 Benthosema glaciale
CCCACACACACACACACGCTCTCACACACACACACACACGCTCACACACACACAGTAATTGCTTCATGCTTATTGCTCCATAGTTCTGTGTTCATGAGTTGACATTCTAATTAAATAAGCACAATGAGTAGGCTATACTAACGGAAGCTAGAGTTTTATCTGTAGCTTCTCTCTCGTAAAGTTACACAACCCTCATGACTTGTCCATTATGAAGAACCAACACCAATAAGTAACAAAGTTAAACAATGAACGTGAAATGATAATAATCAATACGATGTTTTTAATCAAACGATGTGTGAATGCATGCGTATGTGTGTGCACATGTGCACAGGCCCGGATTAACAATGGAACTTAGTGTAGTTTAAGCTCCAGGGCCCACAGCTTGCCAGGACCCTGCGCTGTGCAAGACTATTTAGTCGAAAAATGTAATCATGCAACACAGGAACCCCAGCTAGTGTTTTTGGTCGTCCAACAGTTTCTTAACCACTCAGTAGGAGGAGACTCAAATATAGCTGATCCAGTGTCGAGGAGCAGCCTGTTATGACTCTATGGCGGTGCACGGAACGCATGTGCATTCATTCACGGGACGCAAAAAGTGTCATGCTTGATTGTGTTACGCGTGCGTGAATCACATGCATGCGCGCAAAACCGCGAATTGCTCATACACGGCACTGCACGTGCATTTATTTGTGTGTTGATTCAACTTGTTAGCTTGGCTACTTCATTGTTATAGCTCAGTCCTCTCTGCCATGCTACGTATGGGTTGTGCAGAGTTAGCAAAGTATGTATACAGCACTGGATATTAATGTGTTGTATAACTTGATTTATAAATTATGTATCAACACACACAGTGACAGTTTTTATTCAGTTAAGTTTCTTTTTTTGTGGGTGGGGGGGTAGTGTACAGTATGGTTGGAAGAGTTCTCAAACTCTCAAATTTAATAAAAATAGTTCTGTTCCAAAGAAATAGTTGTTCTGTGTATTTATTATGAAGATGGTACTGACTGCCGTTTCACTTTCACTGTGTAGAGTTCTCAAATCCTGCCCAGTTAGGGCCAGGCCTTGTATTTTCAGGCCCGTTGAGAAATCTAGTTAAATGTTGAGGGTTTATAACGCAATATCCTGGCACAAAGATAATATATTCCAATGTCCTGGCTTGTCTGTCCCTCACCCATCCATCTCATGGATCGCAGTGGCTTGCTATCTTGTGTAACGTGATATATTTTATGGTTCAAAAGACATAGTACTTGTAAACATTATAGTTGAATTGGCTGAAAATGCATTTTCAAGCCATGCTGATCTGGAGTGAAACTCCCTGTTCTAAACTGAAACCATCTATACAACGTCAACCAGTACTACAAAACAATGAGGGGGGATTCGATATGAAAACATAACTACTAAAGAACCACTTCAATACCTTCATATAAATTGGTCCACACTGATGTTCATGGTAAAAATGGAACAATTATTTTCTACTCGTCTGTCTCATGAGAGGGTAGTTGGCAGTTCAGAAACCCGTCGTCCACCAGTGGTGTACAGTATGACGGTCATTTTGTGGTTTCAGGGAGACTTACTCAAGTACAGTAAAAGTAGCTGTCAGATTCAATTCAAATCCTCTCCCACTTGTATGAACCATTTCATGTATGTATGTATGTAATGGCGTCACACCTCCACAATGGATGTCAGTCCAGTGGCTAGAGAACAGAATAAAACCTGTTCAGTTAAGACTTAAACTAATTCCAATAAGACTTAAGGTCTGATTTGTCTGCCAGTATTATGAGGGGCGATATCCCCACCTATAATGTAGATTTGTCCTAACAAACATTAAATGGCATTAAGAGAATTAATTTCTACATTTGTGTGTATAAGGCCCGATTCACACCGTCAGCCAAATCTAGCCTGAATCAGATCTGACACTTCAGGATTGAAATCAGATTGGTTTAAATGGTCACATGACTCATTTAAACCAATGAGATTTCAATCCTGAAGTGACTCAGATCTGATTCAGGCTAGATTTGGCTGGCAGTGTGAATCAGGCCTCAGAGTGCCCCTCACTTGACACACACGTGTTTTTTTCTTCGTTTTACACAATTAAAACAGGCAAGGAGAAAGTATACTCAATCTATAAATGCTTTATTTTTAAAAGCACAGATTGACATTTCCATTGTACAGTACACAGAGCCAGATGATTCTTGTGATGCATATGGAGTCGGCGTTCATTGGCAGGCGTTTAGAAGTGTGCGATGATTTCCCCACTGGTGCAGTTGCAGGTGGCCATGCACTTCTCTAGGTTGTGGTTGCACTTCCAAGTAGTATCCGTAGCACAGTTGTTCCATTCATCCTGGTAGGGACACGGGTTGGCTGATAGAGAGAGATTAGCATAGAGTTAATGGTAGTGAAATATACATGATTTATTTATATTACATGTTTCAACTTCTCCTGGATATTATGTACACCAGGGCCTGTTCTCAGTTTACAGTTAGGATTAGGTGGTAAGTTGTGGTTAAAGGAAATTATGAACTGTATTGGACTGGAAAGGCTTACGTACATAGTTAAGAGGCACGCAGAACGATTTTGTCCAGCTTTGGGAAACATACATGAATGCTATACAACCCATTATTTAAGAGGAAAAGAAACTGAAACCAAAGGAATATACCCGTACATGTTTTTATTTTGTTTTTTTATTTGTAGTTTTTGTGCAAGTGCAGTGTCTGTGCGTCACTGTAATGTATGTAACTATGTTGTAAAAAATGTCAAAATATTGGGGGGAAAAAAGGGTTGTGGTAAGGAATGTTGTTGGGGTATTCAGTAAAAGGAGTGTCCATGTCTATCTACTAGCTCTCTAAACGGAACAAACACTTTCAGGTCGGAATGCCAATTTGATCCAATCAGAATTGAGAACTCAGTCAGGATGCAGATTAAACAACAAGGGAAATGGTGACACAAAAGTTACCAATTAATTAGTAACCAAAATTGGAACCCCATAAAAACTAAGTTGGTACATAGGCCTACTGTAGGGGTATGTTAAGAGCTGGAGAGACAGGGAGACCCATGTTAATGAACAAACACTGACACTATCAGAATAGAGGGCTTTTTTCCTTAAAAAAATAAAAAATACTGGTCACTTACTGCACAGCTTGTCATCACAGTGGTTCTGACAGTCACCACATGATGTTCCCTCCTTGTAAGGGAGGATACCCTCGTAGTTACCACTGAAATGAGAGATACAACACCTGCTGAGAAAGTGAACCCTCTTCTCCTCCTCATGTCCATTCCAAACCAGTACCAGACCGGACCAGCTAGGGCCCACTTGAAGATCTTGATAATGTTTGGTGTGACTTTGATGGGAACCATAGGTTTGGAACCACTGCTCTATTAATGCGTTCGTAAAGTGTTAATTTAACACAAAGGATCGTAGATCTGCTATTTTAGTTTAGGTAAGGTAGGGAAGCAATCAGGTCGAACAGTGACCGTTTAAAAAGAGGTTTGAAAAGTGATCAAGTACTGTTTCCTCTCAGAGTTACAGACAGACCCATTAGGGTCCATTTTGGACCCATAGAGTGCCCCAGATCCCACACGTACTGAGAACCAGTGATGAGACAGATGGGGTCATTGCTTAAGGTGGAAAGTAGTGACATAAATATATTTGTACAGTGTTGTGACGGGAATACATTTTTCGCAGAGCCTGGGAGTCGATGGTCACTGATGTTTTACAGGTTAGGGTTAGGCAGTTTTGTGATATGGTTTAGTCATAGTCTTTGTGAGGTTATACAACTACTAGTAGTAGTAGTATGTTATCCAGCACTGTAAAACAAGCGCCCATCGACTCCCATGCAGGCTTTGTGAACAAGGAGTCCTGTCTTGGAACAATAGTACTCACGGTGCACAGTACTGACACACGTAGAAGTATTTGTACTCGTCTGCGGTTGCATCGGGGCAGTGGGCCGCGGCACAGCCTATCAGGTAGGAGCTGTACCACACAACCTGTACAACACACACACACACACGTCAGGTGGCACCATTTGGGGTCGAAGGGCATAGCAACTGGAAGCCTCTAGTGTTTAGCCTCAAATTAGTCATTTTCATATTTTGACGCCAATACTGATGCACTTTTACTCAAGTAAAAGAATAAATACAGGTCTTGTAACCGTGCATTTTGTTAACGTTCTATTGCTACTATAGAGAACATGCTTTAGTATTTGAAGATCCAGATCTGCCATCCAGTCCGGGTTTTCCCCAATATAAAATAGCAAAAACCCAAACCTCTGCATAAGTGTTCTTACACTGGGAAAGCATCCGTGTCAGTTTAGATTTGATTGATTGAAGAGTTTATTAACAGCTTGGAGAATTACAGTACATATCAAGTACAACTCAAAACTGTTAACTGTTAACTGTTAAATTTAGTGTTGGCTATTCAAAAATAGCAGATATACAAGCTCACAGCGTGGAACAAAGTGCTTGTACCATCTGCTATTTTTGTAATCTTGAAAGTGTGCCAACGACTCAACGAGAGGGAGAAATAATTTTGTAATTTGTAGTGTACCTGTGTGAAGTTGAAGTGTGGTAGTGTACCTGTGTGAAGTGGTGTAGTGTACCTGTGTGAAGTGTTTGTAGTGTACCTGTGTGAAGTTGAAGTGTGGTAGTGTACCTGTGTGAAGTGTTGTAGTGTACCTGTGTGAAGTAGTGTAGTGTACCTGTGTGAAGTAGTGTAGTGTACCTGTGTGAAGTTGAAGTGTGGTAGTGTACCTGTGTGAAGTGTTGTAGTGTACCTGTGTGAAGTAGTGTAGTGTACCTGTGTGAAGTAGTGTAGTGTACCTGTGTGAAGTGTACCTGTGTGAAGTGTGTAGTGTACCTGTGTGAAGTTGAAGTGTGGTAGTGTACCTGTGTGAAGTGTCCCACTGTTTGACTGTTGTTGAACGGGCCGTACTCCCAGTCGGTCACCTCGTCGTACCACATCTGGATCATATCGGCCCAGGACTTCTCTGATTGGCTCACGGCTACGTTCTCGCCACATTTGATGGTGTGGTTGTGCGGTGGTGGGATGTCGTGGTGAGCACTGGCTGCAGAGAGAGGGGGAGAGAATCACCCTAAGGAGAGGTCCACTTGAAACATGACGGTGTTGTTATTGGCAGCACATTTTTATGTTAGTTTTAGTCAGTCTTTTGAATAGGTTTCATTTAGTTTTGTCACCTTGATAATGACACATTTTACACTTGCTGAAAATAGTCGATCTACAAGCTCACAACGCGTTGTGGGCTTGTAGATCGGCCATTTTCAGCATGAAAAAAAAAAGTGTTAAATCACTTGTCAGGAAGGGACTAGTGGACAAGTCATCCACTATAAATAAAAGACAAGTGATTTTACACTTTGTTTCATGCTGAAAAGTCGATCTACAAGCCCACAACTATTTTCAGCATGAAAAAAATAAATGTAAAATGACTTCATTTATAGTGGATGACTTGTCCACTAGTCCCTTCCTGACATTTCTAGTTTTTTATATTTAGTCTCAGTTTTAGTCATTGTAGCTTAGTTCATTTAGTTTTAGTCAGTGAAAAAAGGTAGTCGACGGACATTTTGTTTTAGTCGACGAGAACACTGAACACGACTTGTGACCACAAAAAAAAAAAAAGAAAAAAAAACTTTCCTAAAGGGATGCAGCAAATTTGAGATTTTCTTATAGTCTTGTAGGACAGTCTCGAGTGTAGGAGGGCCAGGGGAGCCCTCCCCTCTGAGTTACAATGAAACACCTCCCCTCTGAGTTACAATGAAACACCTCCCCTCCGAGTTACAATGAAACACAGCTGTCATAAATAATGACCCCAAAACAAGGAACAAAGTATTTGTAGTATCAGTTCAATAAGGAACACGTCTTTTAGTTTCCAAATGAGAGGTCACTTTAACCACATTACTATTCTTTTTACAATTTAGGCATTTATCAGACGCTCTTAATCCAGAGTGACTTACATAAGCATTAACAAAAGAAAAACATGTTAATACATTGCATACAAAGTAGTTAAATGTGACACATACATGAGCTAAGGACGTAACAGTAGAAATTAATTATACTAATACCAATTAAAGATATGCATATATATAACTATATAATGCTATAGGTCTACATAAACTGCTATCCGAGTCTACATAAGAATGCTATCTAAGTCGAGTCTTATACCTCTAGGACAGCGGTTCCCAAACTTGTTTTGGCCATGCACCCCCTGTTACCTCCCGACCTAGCTGACGCACGCCCGCATGTGGAAATATAAATTGCATAAGCTTTATAGACATATATTTCCTATTTATCCACATTTATGCACATATATGAACCTGAATATGGAATATATATGAAAACATAGACTATATTCTGCATATACTTGTCATATATTGGCATAATATGTTCATATGTTTAAAATAAAACCATAGCACCACCATTAGCCCTTTCATGTCACGCACCCCCTAGAAGGTGCTCACGCACCACAAGGGGTGCACACACCACAGTTTGGGAACCAATGCTCTAGGAGGTCGAGGCTAGGGCAAGTGCTACTGCAAGTGCTATGGGCCAAGATGGGAGTTTTTAAACTTACTGTACGCGTTACTGCTCTAGTCCTCCCACAGTGTTTGTAGCAGACATAAATGTTAAAATTTATAACGTTGACGGGGTCTTACCGTTGATCTTCCTGTCCGTGGAGTTGCTGTGTCCCAAAACACACTGTGACGCGTTGGCCCATTTCTGAGCATTGGAGGCAGCTTCATCACTCCACGACTGTGAGGATGAGAGGACGTGAGAGGACATGAGAGGACATGAGAGGACGTGAGAGGACATGAGAGGACATGAGACGTGAGGACGTAAGACGACATGAGAGGATGTGTTTTCCATAGCATATGACAATGGTATGCAGCTGTACCATATTATGCGTTTTACTGTACATTATATAGTCACTCATTAACCCTTTCTAGATAGTGTTGTTATGCTTTAGCTGATGAAAAATAGTCTGCTATTTTTGAAAAATCGTGAAAATGTGGCGCAAATCTTTGAATATATTGTTTCAGAGCGAATGTTTTTAACTCATATCTTTGGTTCTGGGAGGTGTCTCTGGAACAACATACTTTCAGATGAGGGTCGGGGGGCCAATTACAGATAGTTTTTGGGGTCCTTGAGATTCATTATTTGAGAACTACCAACATAGAAATGAGGGTTTTTGCATCGTTTTCAGGTCTAAATGGGATAAAGATGTCAAAGTTCCAGTAGTGTCTTCTCACCATCTTCAGCATGTTGCTGGCGGTCGGCTGCACTGCTCTTCTCAGATAGTTGTGTCTGCTCACGATGTACGTCTTGTTAGCTTCAGTCATCGCTACATCTACATGAACACACGCAGAAAGATACATCTACATGAACACACGCAGAAAGATACATCTACATGAACACACGCAGAAAGATACACCTACATGAACACACGCAGAAAGACCCCAAAAAAATAGAGTAATAACTGTTCCTACGTTTGAAAGTTTATGAAGTGTAATTCACTTTATACCCCTGTGAAACCGTTTAGGATGGGCTTGGTGGAAGACAAGGGGAAATGTAAGGGGAAAAAATGGTTATTTGTTGTTTATGCTTTTTGGGGATGTGCTGTAAAGAGGTAGTGAGGAAACTTGGAGAATGGCTGGGACTAAAAGCCCTAATCACACCAAAGGGTCAAGACTGTTTTAGCACGTTGACCCAACATGGAATTCAATGGATCATAATCACACCAAAAGGGTCACCATGCAACTCCTTGCAACCGTTTGGACCCAAGGAGTTGCACGGTGACCCTTTGGTGTGATTAGGCCTTAAGATTACCAGAATGCCCCAATTAAGGTTCCGTCTCTTGGGGGAGATGGCACGATGTTGCCACAAGGGGTCACCAAGGCACAACATGCATCAGTGACTGCAGGTCTCGTCACTGCAGCCAGGCTGATACTAAGGCTCCGTACACACACATAAAGAACACATGTTCTGTGCTCCGTCCGTGTTTCATGGCCGCCTCAATACTTTTCCAGTGGAAGTCACAGCAAACATTTGTGTTTGATTGGGGGGAGGGGGCAATCAAACAAATGTTTGGTCAAACCACGTGACTTCCATTGTAAAAGCATTGAGGCGGCCATGAAACACAGGCAGAGCACAGAACATGTGTTCTTCATGTGTGTATGAAGCCGAAGAGCTCCTCACAGACTGGACCCAACTTATAAACTGCATCTTTTGAATACTCAAATTCACCTTTAGCAGAGACCCGGCCTCTCCCACTTATACCTTTCCAGCTGGGCTCATTCATGCCAATGTAAATGTCATGGATTGTACACATTAAACGCAGATTCATTTCTGGAACCAAACTTTCAAAATCTCGTCCAAATCTGTCAACAAGGCCTGCCATATGCACTGAAAAATATGCAAGTGACATTTTTTTTTTAAACTATGTTTTATCATATAGGAAAACTATTGGTGGAGAAGTTTGTCAATCAATGTGATAGACAAACCTCTCCACCAATAGTTTTCCAGCAGGCCTTGTTGACAGTATGGAAGAGATTTTGAAGGTTTGGTTCCAAAAATGAACCAGCATAATTATGTAATGTGTACAATCCATGATATTTACATTGGAATGAATGAGCCCGGCTGGGAGTGTCTAAGTGGGAGAGGGCGGGTCTTTGCTAAAAGGTGAATTGCCAGAAGGAACAATGTCAAAGGAAAGTTCCATGTAGTATGGGATTACTAAATTAAATTTAGTAATTTAGTAAAAATAAATTATTGCATTAACAATTTGTAATAGCCTACATTACAGATGATATAATCGCCATTAGGAACAATAGAATATGGAGGGGTATTGTCCATTTTTTGACTGCTAGTTGCGTTTGTTTTGTTGTTGTCTTTTTCTCTTATGCAAGTCTTGAGTAAATTACACTTTTTAATGAATACAAAATACACAAGTAGAAGCAAGCTATGTTGCATAAGACAGTATGAACTCTGTATAAGGGTGAATATAATAGAATAAAATAAAGTTTGATCCTCATACTAATACTATCACTCAGTTCTTACTTACCAGCTTCGGTTCCAGCCAGGAGAGCAAAAAGCACCATTAGAGCAATGTAGACTTCCATCCTCTGTATTAAAAATAAAATAAAAAGTAAAAGACAATTACAAAACAGTAGATATAGAGATAGGTCAAAATAAAGGTTGTGGAGCCAGGAGTATGAAGCCAGAGTAAAACTGACACATACAAGTACAACTAAAAACATCAATTTGATTTGAACATACCATAAATAATCATTACATAATCATGAAAATTGCTAAAGACATACTCACTGACGATGCTTTGTCACACAACAAAGGAAAAGGGTTAAAGGACAGCTTTCTGTCTGCATTCACACTGAACTGATATAAATAGTGGCTGCACAGCTGATAATCAGCACACCTTTAATGAGCAGAGGCTTAATTACACAATGTCAAACACCTGTCCTAAAAACACAAGGCACCCTCCTCACAATAACTTGTACAACAGCACCACCCACTGGCGGACAGTGCCAGCCAGAACACAAGACGGTCATGATTACAGCTGACCTGAAGTACTGTACAACAATGAGACAAATCAGGAAAAAACAAAATATGAATGGAATAATAATGAACAGAAGGAGCAAAGAATAATAAGAGAATATCGAAAAATCATCACATCGTTAAAGAAAAGCTCTGAATATTATTCCAAATGTTTCTTTTCCTCCCTGGAAATAAAAGTCTGTGTTTCCGAGGCTATTCCAAATGTACTGTATTTTAAGAAGATCATACATGATTACCCTTAGAGGTGTGTGTGTGTGTGTGTGTGTGTGCGTGCGTGCGTGCGTGCGTGCGTGCGTGCGTGCGTGCGTGTGCGTGTGTTTACCGCGCATATATGATATATTCAGGGCAGGCTATAGTCTCAGCAAGGCTTGCTATAGACTATCTTGTCTATCTTGTATAAAATCATATGGCTATTATGATATGATCACAGATAAACAGTCAGAGGGCATGTGTGTACTTTAGTGTCACATCATATTGTACCAAGTACAGTAGTGATCATCAAACCATCATGCAGCAGTAGTTTAGAACATCAGTTTATTGTTTAAACATGTGCATTATTCAGCAATATAAATGTACGTGCCCCCCACACACACACACACACACACACACACACACACACACACACACACACACACACACACACACACACACACACACACACACGGTCCGCACACTGACAATGTGCACGAGCATGCATGCACGTGCTTGATAGATAG
>OOFJ01087227.1:18666-32757 GCA_900323375.1 Benthosema glaciale
ACATTTTCAAAATTTCAATTATTTTTGAAATAATCTTAAATTCGCAATGGTGACGGGCAGCCCTATTCTTACATGCTTCTCTATGAGGTGGATGCAGGGCTGCAGGTCTATCTTACATGCTTCTCTATGAGGTGGATGCAGGGCTGCAGGTCTATCTTACATGCTTCTCTATGAGGTGGATGCAGGGCTGCAGGTCTATCTTACATGCTTCTCTATGAGGTGGATGCAGGGCTGCAGGTCTATCTTACATGCTTCTCTATGAGGTGGATGCAGGTCTATCTTACATGCTTCTCTATGAGGTCGATGCAGGGCTGCAGGTCTATCTTACATGCTTCTCTATGAGGTCGATGCAGGGCTGCAGGTCGAGGCCGAAGTCGATGAAGCTCCACTCGATGCCCTCCCTCTGGTACTCCTCCTGCTCCAGGACGAACATGGTGTGGTTGAAGAGCTGCTGCAGCTTCTCGTTGGTGTAGTTAATGCACAGCTGCTCAAAGGAGTTCAGCTAGAAACACGAAAGAGAGCTGGTCAGAGATATGAATTTCTAGAACATAACAGCACTATCAATCAGGCAAATACAAAGAATAAAGAAATCAGCTACATACATGCATATACACGTTTTTCATGCGTTTGTGAATTGAGTCTAACATTCGAATGGTGGCAACGCTAAAGTTTATCAGCAGCACAATTGATTGGAAGTTTGACACTAAAAAGGTGGTCCTAATGAAAATCACAAGATGGGTGGTTTTAATTTTATTGCTAGTCTGTACACCCAATTCAGTTGACTAATAAAATATGCAAGTTTGGAGATTAAATATGGCCATCATGGGTGCCTGGTGGGCTCAGACATTAAACGCAGAGAGAGAAGACATGTCATCGCGCTCACTTTCGACACCGATCTAAATTAACGCATCCCAAAGTCACATTGCCAGCAGAATTACAGACACACCCATATCCAAAATGACACTTCCACTTATGTTTATCCATCTAAAATAATCAAAAATTAGACAGGTCTATACTGTGTAAAGCTACACGCAGGTGCCCTTATAATGGTGGAGGAAAGTCCCTTACCTCAAAGATCTCGAATCCAGCAATGTCAAGGATGCCAATAAAGGAAGCCCCCTGTCTCTTTGTCTTGTCCAGCGCTTTGTTGATCCTCCTGACAAGCCAGCCGAACATCCTTTCGTAGGACGCTTTGGCCAGAGCCTCCACAGCAAACTCAGCCTGTTCCTGGGTCTGGGCTTTCTGCACGTAGTCCCTGCCCACCTACACCAGATGTGACATGAAATCAAACCTCTAACTGCAGGTTTACAAAATCTGATCAGATTAATTTGGGGTTTATAAATGATCAACCATTAGATCAAAGTCGACCAGATACAACAGCAATAAAATCCCACAAATTAATGGAGCAGTAATGAATCCCAATGTGCTTGGTATACACAATAAAGAGTCAATTGTGCGATTATGTGCATGCGTGTTACATATACATTTTATGTACAGTATGTGACCAAATAAACCCCAATGAACATGGATCATTCGCTTGGCAAGCTAATGATCAATGGCACCTTCCCATATCCACACCTTGATTCTGGGGGACAGGATGGCCCGTGTGAAGTCAGTCACATTCATACCCAGCAGATGACACACTTTCTGGGCAGCTGTGGAGAAACAGAAGATGATTTAAATTTAGAAAACAGAAGAATGAGGAACGCAAAGTCAGAGTAGGTGTGTAAAGAGGATGTGATAATATCACCGGTGTAGTAATGTATTGTGCATGTACCCGTATCGTCAGTCATGGACGCCTGATCGGAGTGGCGTTCCTTCTTGAAGCTCATATTTCCAAGTTGCAGAACAGCCGACACTACCTTCAGCAGGCCTGACAGACAAACAATGAAACGGTTACAATGACTGTCTTCTCGTAAAAAAGGTCAAAGAATTAGGAGGCAACTTGATATAAAAATGCCTAATATGCACGGGGACTGCCCTTAAGTCAGACCTCCCGTTAGTCCTGTAAGTTTAGAGATAGTGTTAGTAATGTCTGGACTAATGCCACTCTACCAATTTGCACAACATGGCTTATGGGAACAGAGTTATTAGAATGCTACCATCTCGTATTCTTACAGGCGGCTCATTCTCTATAAACAATAGGATCGCCGCTTACAAAAATGTATGTTTTGGGTGAAAGTTGCGAGACCCGTTAGTTACATAACGATAATTCACTTCCTGTTTCCTAGAGAAACGGCTTTCCAAAGAAGACTGTTAACATTGAAGTTAACGTGGCTTTCTAAGAGTATCAATGCAGCCACCAGATGGCATTATTGGAAACTAGCGCTTCCAATGTCTTACACTTGGAATCACGTGGACAGAATTTCTTGACAGGAAGTAGCTCTAACATGCAGATTGAAAGGAGGATAATTCGAGTTTTCCGTACAGCTGCAACGTTGGTGATTTTAACATTGTTTAATAATACCATCAGATGTAGGGGGTTGCCACTCATGCGTTCCGCATAACTTCTGGTACGATAATGTCACGCGCATAGCCTCTATTGGCCATAAAAGCAATTCCAGTGTCGGTGGAGGTCCAGTATATCTACCTAGTCTTTCCTCTTCAGGGATGCTCATGATCTTGAAGGCATCCATAGTCTCAACGAACAGGTCCTTGTCCTGCTGGCCGGGGATGGTGACGTTTCCATTGGACAGGAAGCGGTACTTGCTGTAGTCCTCAAGGCACAACTCAGCTACACGGGGGGAAATTAGGGAGATGAGGATGTTATCAACTGAAAATATTGATTTAGATTACCTTTTCCCATATAGATGTTCTGGACAGTAGAGAGATGGGAAACAGAGCAGAGAGCTCCAGCTGGAATTAGGAGTGGAGACATTATACTGTTGATGCATCTTATGTACTGGAGACATTATACTGTTGATGCATCTTATGTACTGTACCAGTCCAGCGCAGCACGAGACAGCCTTGAAAAACACCCATGTAACTGATCTGAGAAACATTTCCCTTGGCTGCCCAGTCCGGCTATACAGTAGAAATGCCCTTGCCTCTTAAACGCACTCTGTGACACCAATGTCACAACTACAGCAATGTTAAATTTATTCAGTAGGATAGCGACTCACGATCTGTAAAATACTGGCACTTACAGCGCATCTTGTCCCCAGCTCCAGTCAACATGTAGTAGAAGACATGGAATGCCCTCTCCTCTTTAGCCTGCCTGATGGCTCGAGACTTCTCCAGCAGATCTGATGGCACACTCGTCAAGGACAGACCATTTTCAGAGAAAATACCACACAATAACAGTACACCTTGAAATGTTCAGTACGGCTGAAGTCACTCTGGTCACAAATGTCAATTTTTGAAAAGGATACAAGTTTCAATGTTGGCTCCAACAATGTACCCATTGACATCAAAGTTGATCCTGATGAATTTGCCCTACAACAGAAACATTGTATACAGAAAAATGAAGCATTAAGCATTTTGAATTGGCTGTATTATATTTGAAATGTCTTTATTAGGAGAAAGAGATGAACCATCTTGTCATATTAGAGGTGTGCATTGGCACCGACCTCACAATTTAATTACAATTCACCAGGTAGGTGTGTATGTTTTTGTGTTGTGTCAAATGTGTGTTGCATACAAGACTGCTGTGTCGCAAGACAAATTTCAGTGCAAACTGACAAGTACTATATCATATCAGATAACAATTTCATTTGTCAATACTAGAGTTAAATATAATGATCATGTTTTTAGAATTATATTATATACAGCATAAGCTTCAGTTATGGATTAACCAACATTGCAGTACGGACAAATCGTGATGGATTGCTGAATCAATTATTTTTGACACTAGGCTGTATAATAGATTTATAGAAGTTCTTACAAATCTGGAGGAGTTATCATTCTTGACCGTCTTTGCATTGCCAAAGGCCTCCAGGATAGGGTTAGCCTGTAGCAGTTGTTTCTCCAGTTCCCCCTGGAAGTCATAAAACTCAATTAATAAGTCCTTGAGGCATGCATTGTCCCGCCGCCTACCATTGAGGACATATTAGACTTGGACAAAAGGCCTGGCTTCATCACTGCACATACAAAAAGCATAGCCTCCAGAAACGTTATCATTTCCCGTTCACATCAGCCCCACACACACAGACAGACAAAATGTTAAATCTTGCACATTCCGACACAAACTGCAAAACAAGCCCAGTCAAGAACAACCCCAAGTAAGACCATCCTTGCCCATGCAGGTACACAAGAACTCAGCGAAGCACATACAAGTTAGCCGGGCTTCCCCAAGGAGATGCAGGTAGTGCATTGCAACACACCCCACACAAGGTAGGAGGATACTAGTTTTACAACAAAGACTGACTGGATCGGAGTTAACAAAAGCTCATGGGTGGAGTGGGATCCTCAGACCACATACAGCCTTAAACTAGGCACACACACGCAGGGCCAATTCAGCGTTCGACAAACCTAAGATAGAGTTACCCCTAAACTGCTCTGGTGTGTCACAATGTATTTTAATACCCAGAGGGGAGACAAGTCATTGTGAGAAGGTGTGTCATTCCCTCTTTGGAACACATTCCAGCTCATTCCCCATTCAGGGAGGGCCGTCCTTTTTAAAATTAAGTAACACTGTGGCCAAAATTCTAAACACATGGTACTGCTTACATTGCTTGGGAATATAAATTATAAACAAAGCGTTGTTTTTATTTGGCGTTAGTATTGTAGTGCTTGGAGCGGAGAAAAACAAAAAGACACCACAGCATGGCATCGAGAGCGATGAACTCACATGTGACAATACAGCACTGCCCTAGAGATGGGATGAAACAAAGGCAGAATTTAACACGCTTGTTACAACTGAGAGTGTTGGTGCAACTGGAAAATGATACTTGCCGTGAGCACACACACACACACACACGTGGTTAAAAACAAAAAGTATACAATCTGAAGTGAGACACATTCTCACTTCTGGTCAGTGTGGAGAAGTGAGACAGGCAGGTCCAGGCATGAAAGAGGAATGTGTGGTGCATGTATGGCATTCAGCAGCTTCAGGTAGACAGCACTGAATCAGGCCAAGATAGTAGTCTCTAACGAGACAAATATTTAAACCACAGCTCCTGGAATAACAGGAAGGTTACGAGGAGAGGAAACGTGGAGGTGGCGCTGCTGTTCTGCTTCATGAGAGGATGAACATACTGCAAAATATCTTGAATTCAATTAACACATGGGATTTTACAGTGCAGGGTATGTGCATCAAAGTGGTTTAACAGGTTTTAGGATGGCGTTTTTTGCTTTACTGACCTGATCTTTCTTAGACTTGAAGGAGGAAGCAACATGGGCAAGATACTGGATGACTTTCTTGGTGTTCTCCGTCTTGCCAGCGCCTGACTCCCCTCTGAAGGACAAAGACGAGATAAACATAAGACAAGTGTTATTAAAGGACATCATGTATTTTGTAGCAGGAAATTTTTAATTTTCAACAATTTTTCATTGTTGTGGGTACCCATACATGAAATTATACTACCAATAGGTACCGGCGAAAAGCAAAGACATCTCAAACTATAAAGTCAAAATAAGTCTTCAAAACACAAAATATGAATTGAGAAAGGTGACCTACGTGCAAAGGATGGACTGATCTTCACGATCTGAAAGAGGTATAGACAGGAGATGCAGAGAGGGGGGTGTCATAAGCAGACATATCAACGTGGTACAGTTCAATGATTAACATTGCCTACCTCAGATGTGACGCGTGCCTGACTGGTGCTCCATAAAACTATGATTGTACCTTGCATCATGCTTCTGTAGGCGGTGTCTGTGATGGCATAGATGTGAGGGGGCATCTCGTGTCTCTTCTTGCCCTTGTACATCTCCACGATGTCATCAGAGTAGATGGGCAGGTACTTGTATGGGTTGATCACCACACAGAAGAGACCCGAGTACGTCTAAGTAAGCATACAGAGATACGTCGTTAGCAGGAGGAACTCCTCCGCTCGCTACAGTCGAGAGGCTGGACTGCATTTCATGTAAGCGCAGGAAGACGGTAGTAGTGCAAAGGCATTAGAGCTATGGACCAGAGCTACTCTTCACCCCACTACTAGAACACTGCAATCCCTGAATGCATGGTACTTATTTTCTCCTAGGATAGAACCTTCAGAAGTAGAATGGCGCCTTCAGCTATCAGGCTCCTCTCCTGTGGAACAATTTTCGGTCCAGGAGGCAGACACCCTCTCAGATAAGCAAGCTTAACAATCTTTCCTTTTTGATGAAGCTTATACTGTGCATACGGGCTGGGCAGGCTTAGGCTTGCCTTGGTCTAGCCCAGGGGTTCTCAACCCGTGGGTCGTGACCCCTCGGGGGGGTCCCGAAATTATTGTGTGGGGTCCCCAGATGATAAAAACTAAATGGAAATTGAGAGTTTACATAGTTCATGTATAAACTTTCCTTAATGATTATATCTGGTTTTAGTATATATTTTCTCTATTATTCAGGATATTGTAGCGGCCAATTTGTATTAGGGGTGGGGAGGGGGGCGGGGCACCCGAGACATGGCCAGCGCATTTCCAGGGGTCCCCAGTCAAAAACAACCCTTAGTTTTGGCTCCTTCTTGTCTCAGACTTCAATGGGCTGTGATTACTGATCCCTAGTTGCAGATCGAGCTGTCCATGGTCTAGAACGGCTCACATACAGCCAGGTTAGGTTTAACGTTTCTTCCTGCTAAAGTAGAGTGCTTCCTCGTGGGATTGGTGGGTCTCTGTAAATTGAAGAGCATGATCTGGGCCTGCTCTACATCAGTGGTTCTCCAATGGGGGTACATGCATGTACCCCTAGGGGTACGCACTACACAGAGGTACAACAGGGAGAGAAAGTAGAAAACCTTGACGCAAATGTGCCAAGGATGATCTAAATTTCAAGTCTTTTCTTATTTGTAATGTTAGATTCTTCAATATATTATTCAAAAGGTGGGTTATCGTTCATTCATAAGATTGGGTGATTAATGTCCAAAACTGTTACTTTGCAGGATTTAAATTCAAAAGCAAAAATAGCAGATATAGTCTGAACTTGAATGTGCCATTTTTGTATGACACTGACTGTAGTATGGCAGAATATCGAGTTTCTGCCCACCAGCAACTATATGGTAGGTTTTCTACTTTTCTAAATAAAGCTTGAGAACCACTGCTCTATATATAAAGTATAAATAAAACTGACTCGGCACCAATATTTATGCAGTGGGGTGTGTTCTCACAAACACATGCACGGAATCACACACACAAGGAGAGATGTTAAGGGGTGTGGTCAGTTAATGTGCCAGAAGAGACATTAGAAAGGGGTGTGTCCGTTAATGTACATCGGTGCATGTGCACCAGTCTGTCTATTTGCACAGTTCTTTCTTTTTTTTTTTTTTTTAACCTCCATTTATCCAGGTAGGTTCACTGAGCATGGAGGTTTTCTCACTCTTTGGCAACACCCTGCTTTACACTCACACGATACAATTACACACACACACACACTTGAGGGCTTCATCAGCAGTGGCTACTGCGAGAGTGCAGAGTGTTGCACATGAATCTCCCCCCCCCCATTTCTGTACAACCACATGCATGTGACTCTACTCAGGGTTTATCCCATTAATCGCATGTCAAAAGCAGTCAGACAAACTCACATAGATGAGTCCAGAGTAGTATCGGTCCTTGAGGTTGTGCAGCACAGAGGCCTCGTTCAGGCAGGTGAGTTCAGCCATGTCCTCCGCCTTGTCATACTTGGGTGGGTTCATTTTCTGGATGTCATCCTTGTTCACCTTCACCTGTGATTAACACAAAAAAACCATGTGGCTTTGTCAAAAGGCTTGAACAGACTCATCATCTACTCACTACTTTTTCTATTATTCAAAGTGTGGTGGTGGACTTGAACAGCATTCAGTCACTCTCACACCTGGTCAAAGATGTCCATCATTAACCTTGTAAAAGAATGTCTTATTGCATCTACAGTCATCACTAACAATACTCAGGTTCATTCATACAATGCTTAACATTACGTGTTTACACATTAATGCAAATACCTACAGTAGGCTAAAACAGGCCCTTAACAGATGAATGTTTTTGCTCAAATGGGTTAATTGAACAGAGTCTTTATTAGCCAAGGTGAGAATCGTATAGTGCGTCTTTACGATTTGATCGTAAAGACACAACATCTAAAATATTATCCTTCACAGTGAAAACAGAAAAGCGAGTTCCCCTCACCTTTCTACCAGAGTCCGTCAGCTCGACCAGACACTCCTCGCCATGCTCCTCCTTGACGGAGCCTGCCTCAAAGCCCAGCTTCTCTGAGGGGATCCATACCAGTTTCTTGGTGGCCCAGTCAGCCTGGGCCATAGGGTTGTTCATTTTGCGGTCCCCATATAGGAACTTGTCTGCCTCAGTCATTGTGTCTTCAGGGGGGGGAGAGAGAGAGAGAACATGGATAGAGTCAATGAACTGGTCACAGTGCCAAGAAGAAAAGAATGAAATACACCTGGGGTGAAAATCCTAACCCATCAATATTCATGAAGGCCTCCCTGTTCTGCTGAGAAGTAAAAGATTTGGCCTTGATCATCATTACCACCCAAAAGTGAGAAAGTCTAAAAATATTAAATACTACATTCTTCTGTTCATACTGAAAGGAGCGATTACAATAATAAGCTGCCATGTGTCGTGCAGGTAGGGTGAATAAAATTGATTAAATAACATTTTTTAAGATTAATGTGGATTAATAGAAGAGGGTTGTAAGAACTACCCTTGTGTACATTTTTTTTTAAAGCAATCCCTTATATTACTTGTTTTTACTTCTACTGCCAATTTGTTAGAAAATGAGGTTAGGTTATTTTAAGAGTTCATGATTATTCTAGCCCTAAGCCATGCTGCTGAAATGTATTTGACTAAGAAATTACATACATTTGAACCTTGTTTTCTTCAGGAAAGTCCTGTTTTAAGGATGGATCACAAGACACTGATTAAGCAGACACAAATCTTCACATGCCAGAAAACAGTACTAGCTGAAGCATATTTGAGGAACAGAGGCAAGGACATATAGTTCTGTTGACGTCAATAGACCATATTCACAAAGACATGTTGGTATTAACGTAATGGCTAAGATGGCTGCAGTGTGAATATGGTCCATCTATTGCATGTAATGTATGACCAAACACTCTCGGTTACTTTACAATTATTAATATGTGGTCCGTAAGTAATACATGTTTGGATTAATACATTGAGTTTAGAAGATAATCTCTATCCCTTAGATAATCCGTATTGAGTGGGGTAGGGGTAAATTCTTCAATGGGGTCTTCAGGTGGTAAGCTCTTCTGTAGGTTGCCAAATTACAGCTGTAAAATTACCCACATACTGTACAGCTGGCATCATTATGGAAATGATTCTGTAAATGTGGGTCCCTCCACTGAGAATATTACAATCCCCTTTCTCCACATTAATTTAATTAGAAGCAAAACGTCATTAAAAGATAAAGTTAAGGAATCACCTCTAAATCATGGAATGTCTGTAACCTACAGTAAACCTCTCCAGCTCAAACTTGTTACAGCACATTCTTACTGTGAACACCATGTTTGGAGAGAAATCTCATTTCCTTGAGGTATAGTTTTTCAAAGCAGTTCCAATCTACCATCTGCATACTGTACAAGCATGGATGATATCACCTGAAAAAAGGGCCGAGGTCTGTAAAATGTTCAGTAGGCCTAGACATTATCATCCATGACAGTTATGTTCAGTAGCCTGCTTTTCAACTGTAAATCATTTTCTATAGTGCTCTTTTGAAGTAGCTCCAACCCCCTGAATTTGTGAACTGAAATATTTGTTGACGTTGTTGACGTTTTCAGCCAGTGACATATGGTACATATGTCATGAACTCTGACTCAATGACCTCGGCAGCATCCCTGCTCTCAACAAGCTTTTTAGTCACTCTCACTGTACCTCTTAACGTCTCTCCATCTTTTCCACCTGTCCATCGCCTTCACTCACAGCTGGCCTACATTCCGTCCTCACCCACTCATTAGAGGGAATTCCACAAATTCCCAACCGTTTCCTTCCATTGCTTATCATTATCCGACCCTCATCCATCCTTCCGCAACTCCCTAATTTACAACACAGCCATTGACTATTGAGCTACATTTTCAATTATCTGCTAATGGAGTGTGGGACTCGATTCACAACAAAGCCTTTCCAGTTGTCTGTTATGTAATTCCGACTTCAGGTAGAGAAGCCGACACAAACCAGAGCTGAGGGCTTCATTCCTTCACAAGAGTGCCGTCAAAGAGATTGGAAGGAATGCTGGAAGCAAGTTTGGGCAGAGAGAAACGTAATTATCCCTGACCACACCCTACGGAAAGACAGGAAGTGCAAAATCACCATGCTTTATGCAGGTCTGTCTACTTTGCATACAAAAAAAGATTAATAAATAATGCCATTGACTCATTAACTGTTTGTTTTTTCCTTGACGACTCCATTAATGAATGACATGACTAAAAATAGAACAGGCATTCTGTATTGTGTAAAACAATATACAAACCGCTGCATGTATTCTGCTTACAAGAGATACATTTTACATTTGACAGACATTTTATAAGCAGCCTGCCTCCATGTTCACCACAAGTTCTACTAGGTTTTAACAAAAAAGAAAAAGAAAAAAAAAAAAGTCACCCTTATCAGTCACAGGGAACACTGATGACCGAGGCCCGAGGGCAACAGTAGCTGACAAAATGTGTGTTCTGAAGAGAGAGTATGTTTGTTTAGAGAGGGATAAAGCGATAAGTGCATATTGTGTCATCCGTGTCTCAGTTCATTATGAGCTCAGAGGAAGGGTGGGACGGGTAAATGTGCTTTACATAGATTGTGCCCATTCACACACACTGATGGTGGAAGAAACCATGCAAGGCACCAACCAATACATCAGGAGCAATTAGGGGTGCAGCGTCTTGCTCAAGGACACTTGGAGGAGGAGGAGCCCACGTTCAAACTGGCAACCTTGCAGCTACAGTACCATCCGACCACTCCTCGTCATTCTGCTGGTTATCATGTAGTATTCATCAAGAGACAATAAAGTGGCCAACAGCCAAAATATCTATATCTAATTTGAATTATTACAATTTACAGTAGACATGCTGGTGTACAGTAGGAGACTATGTGAGGTTAAGCTAGATGGGTCCAACAATAAGAGCCTAAAAGAGAACGTGCAAGCAAACATTTCAACTTGTGACATTCACACGACCAAATGTGGCTTTGAAGAGGCTTTCCATGGGCCAACTTCCTCAGGAAGTTGCACATGTGTACTGCCATGTCATTTGTTGCACAATTTAAGTTTTCAGATACACTCTGGGAACTTTTGATATGTAGCCTATTCAGAAGCGACAGTAAAACTAATGTGAATGCTGTACAATGCTTCCAATGAAACTTAACACTTCTACCCCTGGCCCCTCATATACAGAGCAGAGATGACCTCAGAGTCTGTCTAGCAAACAATGTCACAAAGCCTTTAGGGTAGGTGGGTGATGCATATAAGAGTTGATGAATGACAAATGGTGTTATCAGTTTTAAGGAGAGAGTTTGAGATTCCTCAAATCGATATCACTTGCTCAAGTCACATCAAGTCTTCTATAGTTTCTTGGCTGAAGTTGGGGGGGGGGGCACAATTTCATGCTTGCAAGTGGTGGTGAGTGGTTAATGTGGCTAACTTTAAATTTAATTAAAAATAAACCAATCAAGACATTGCCAAAATAAAAGCCATTACCATAGCCACATGCTAGGACTTGTAGTTGAATGCATGCTAAGTTTGTATCCTGAGGGATACAGATTAGGGCGTGTGCACTGCAGTTTGCTTTCTGGACAAAGTATTGCTACCAAGTTACATGTCAGCTTCTACACTGAAAATCTGGTTTTACAGACATGCAAGGTCGTGCACACACTGCACCCTTAAAGCAAGGACTTAATTGGCTTTAATATAGCATTATAACTGACTATTCATTACATTGAAGTGAACACCACGGTTTTTGTGAGACAATTATGTTTGAAGAAATATTAAAATTGAATAGCTCTGCTGCACAATAAACGAGTCGTTTGTGGGAAAGGAGTAGGCGGCAGTCTTATATATAGGAAGTAGCAGAACCTTTACAAAGGTTTGTCTTTTTAGACCAATAATGTTCACATAACATTTAGATATTCAACTAGGCAGTCTAGGCTAGCAAGGTAGAAAAGGGATGCAGCAGTTTGAGATGAATAGTCACACAACCAACCAGGTGCGAATGTTTGTTTAACACGGAGGGAGAATGAGAACTGGGGGCTACTGTATTCGATTACCTCATCTGGGTAATCTCAAAATAATGTATAGGCTGGTTATCATAACCGCCGAAGTGTGCCGTCAGTCAGTAGGCTACTCTATGAAAGTGCAGTCAGAAAGAGCCTACCTGTTTTTCAGCGTCAGGCACTCTTGTTGTCGGTGAAGCTCGGGGGGGACGAGTGGTTTTTCCGTGTCTGCAACACAAAGTCCTGCGCGACAACAGTTTCACAACAGCCAAACAAAAAGTGTCTGCAAGTCTCTCCCTGTTGCTTCCTTCTTCGCTCACCACCGTCCACCAGGCTATAATACCTGTTGTTCAGTCAGTCATGCGGACCAGCTGTGATTGTGGTTCCACCGTTCAGGTGTGGCTATGGGTGATGACTGATTGATGGCTGGGACCAGCTTGTGTCTTTGATGATGATGATCCCCTCTATCCAATTCAATTTGATCACTTTGACTTCACACAGGTGGCGTGGACAACAACGCCCCACCCCTCTCCTACTAGGCTTCTATGGCAGAGCAGCAGCAGCCCAGGCAGGGGGCGTGGCTGGTAGGTAGGTAGGTATAGGTATACTATTTATCAATCATATTCACTCACCTTTAATACCTGTTGTTGTTTAGTCGGTCAGTGATGGGATATAACAGAGCCATAGAGCCTGGTAGTGGTGGGTATGGAGGCTATAGTGATGGACATTGGGACTATACCCTGTTCTACACAAATATTGAACTATGCCTAGCTTAAAAACGCAATTAACTTTATGGCATGTTTACATTTTTATAACCAAAGCTTTTTTATATAGAGAGATGGTTAAAGGTAGTGTAAGTGAAATGTCTCTCCAGCTGTTTATATAATAGAAAGTGCATTTTAAGGTTGCGATACCAATTTAATAAGGATAGAACTCAGTCAGGAGGATACATATTAAACGAGAGGAATTGTAAGTGATGACAGAACACTATAAAAAATTAAGCTGATAAATGGCTACTTTCTCCTTATTGTCTGAAATGTTGTCACATACAGTACCTGATTTATTTATTTATTATTATAAGAGAGAAGTTGTGTGTGTGTGTGTGTGTGTGTGTGTGTGTGTGTGTGTGTGTGTGTGTGTGTGTGTGTGTGTGTGTGTTCATGTGCATAGGAGGAATGTAGAACTTTGCCTGTACCTGCAAGCAACCTCTGTGATTTTTCACCTGAGGAAGAAACAAAAGATTGGAGGGGGTATAGTGGTTCTCAACCCTCCCACTATTTATTCGCCATTTGAGCCATGGACCACCATTTGATGAGATTTAGCCTCTCAGACCGAACACTTGGAATATTTTGTTGTCGTTGGATAAGATTTTGTCCACAATTTCATGCCGTATTGATGTGGTAGATATGTACACTAAGCCTACTGTCTACCTGTGGTACTCTAATTGAGCATAATCAATAGAGCATGGGTTTTCAACTGGTGGTCCGCGGACCACTGGTGGTCCGTGAAGGTAATGCATGATGATGTGGTCACTGACTATGGATTTGTTTTATTTTACTTTATCGACCTCTAGTTGAGAAACAATGCAGAAAAATGACCTGGTGACGTATGATGACCCATCAATGTTGTCATTTACTGGGAAGTTGGAAGTCAAGAACTTCCACAGAAAGGGGAGTCAGAACCTCAAGGGAAACTGTAGGTCCTGGATTGTCTGGTTGTCGTCACCATTATTAGGAAATGTGTCCATAATCAATCGCATGTGTCTGCTCGCTCATACATACAGTAAGTTGCAATGAACAGCAACATGAGT
>OOFJ01087274.1:6128-18699 GCA_900323375.1 Benthosema glaciale
TGGGATTAAGCTCAATTTAATTTTATGTTCATGGGCTTCTACTACCCTTAACCACTTAAACCCATAAAGGGATTGTGACATTAAAAAAAAGTTTTTGTAACTTTTTTTTTTTTTTTTTTAGGTTTTCTGAGCTCAATTGCA
Source organism: Benthosema glaciale (assembly GCA_900323375.1). Classification (NCBI taxonomy): domain Eukaryota; kingdom Metazoa; phylum Chordata; class Actinopteri; order Myctophiformes; family Myctophidae; genus Benthosema; species Benthosema glaciale. The sequence continues at coordinate 6,270 of OOFJ01087274.1, forward strand.
CCAAAAAAAACCTGAACTTTTCACATTCAGTAGATTTTCTGTGGTCTGGGTTTTTCTGGCTCAAACACGTGCTGTCATTTCAAGTTCAGGTTTTCTGGGTGTAATTGAGATCATAAAACCTAAAAGAAAAACAAGAAATTAAAATAAATTAAAATTAAATGTAAACTGGAATCCCTCAGGGCTCTATATAGCAACTATTTTAGTGAATGTTTGCCTGTTATGTCCTGACCCAGCATAGGGAAACTATGTAATCATGCAGTCAAATGGTGAAACCTGAAAAGCATAATATTTCTCCTACAATTATTGATTTGGGCTGCAATCTTTGCAGATGTTCATTGTGCAGTTCAAGTGGAATTCCAAAACGACACTGTCAAGTACAGGTCAAGTTGGATTTAATATAATTAAAGATTCCAAATGTACAGGTCAAGTGCACTGTGATGTACAGGTCATGTGGGATTAAATAGAGTTGACGTGTCCAAACAGGTCAAGTAGAGTTAAAGTGAAATATTTCCGCTCTACACAGGGATGAAATTCCATCCGACGTCTGCATACTGTAACTTCAGGAGGATCCATTCTTAGTGTTTAACCACTAAAAGCTTATCCTATGAGTCTTAACACATTTTTTATATCGCAGCAGCAGCAGCAGCAGCACTCATCTTGCCTCTATTCTATGACCTTATCCTATACTCCTTGTGCTGTCATATAGCTTGCACGTCAATGGCTGTTTTTGTGTCTTCGTATTTTCTCTTCCGTTCTTGTTTCCTGTTGTTTAGATGTTTCAGCGCTGCTGGATTAATCTATATACCAATTATTTGTTTAGAGACATTGAGACTGCATGCGCAGGCACCAGTTTTATACAATCAATTCCCAACAGATCCCCAAATCTCTTGTTTTCAACGTTCTGCTTTGTGTTGGCTGGACAGGAGCTCCCTAATGAGAATAACTGACATACCAGCTCACAAAGCGTGAGCTTGGTGGTTCTGCTATTCTCTGCCGTTCTCTGCGCTTGACACCTTCACGACGTACATACGTACGTATGTAGCATAAATGAGGTATGAGAGAATGGCATGAAATCATGCCGGGCAGACACAACACTGTAACAATAGTAAAAGTAGTCATCATTGCAGCATTTCACAGGTTTTTTTTAATGTTTTCCAAATTTTGTCAATCTTTCAACATATTGACTATTTTTGAATATTATAAGTTAATTAAGGCTTAATTGCTATTGATTGATTAATGTAAGCCTATGCTATGGCTCCAGCCCCTGAATCGCAATGCGAGATCACTAGCCTCGCATTCAGGGTCTGACTCTGTAGAAGACGGGATATTCTTGGTTAAATCTAACCGGCGGCCCGGCCAATCTCCATTTATGAACCAATCGCCAAATAGTCCCACTTTGGCCATGCCCCGTTCTCAGAAAACAACTGTGCTGAGATGGCTTTCAGGCTGAATAATGAATTGAAACAGGCTAGGTTCATGTATATTTGTTTTGTAGTCTAAATCTGCAAAGCAACTACTAATAATAGTTTTCAATTAATTGCAGTTGAGTAAAAACAGTACATTCTTTTGCCTCTGAGAGTGAAGTAGAAGTATAAAGTATTACACCAGTGTAAACAGATGTAAATAGCATAGTGAGATTTGATACGGATTACCTTCACAAGTTCTGTGAGTGCCGAGGGCTGTCGCTCTGATTTCATGCATATCGGATGTCCCCCTGTTTCACATTGTTGCTGTTCGGGCAGAAAACCTTATATCTCCATATTTAAACTTTTTGCATTTTATTTATTTTATTTTATTTTTTTGTAATTTTAATGCCCTACTTCATCGTAGAAGAATGTTGAACACGATAGTATCAAAAATATCCAACACACTCACAAAGCGTCCCATCACCACATGTTTTGTTGAGGGGCGCGCTATACTCTAGCTCCTTTGCGTAGCTTTGTGGGTATGTCCGTTTGAGCACGGAATGTGTTTGTAGTATGGAATGTGCAAATTTGATTGCGATGATGTATGATGAGAGTGAAAGAGTGCCGCTCAATTCACACAAGTGTGATTATCTTTTTGGTTTGTTTTCTGCTTTGGCTTTTGCTTTTCTTTTCGCACTATAAGTGAAAGTGGATAACGTGTTTATGAATACTGAACCAATGAAAAGTATTCTTATCAAGATCGTTTAAAGCGACTAAATAATAATTACATTGATTGGATTCATTGGAACACATGCAGGTTTTTTAACCATTCCCTGACAAGTATAACCGTTTTGAGCATACAAGGTTTCCACCCGACAGTGAAGCTATGAGATACAGATGTGTTGTGAGATTCCTTTCCCACATCTGAGCCTGAGAGAGCGTGCGTGTGTGCGTGCGTGCGTGCGTGTGTGTGTGTGTGTTGTGAAAGAGCGGCCTATTGTTTGTTGGTTTTACAGTACATGCGGGGCCCTCTTCCTGCTGTACGTCAAAGACGCACTGTGGGGAGCCTGATCATGGGCCCCTGTGGCATGGTGCTGCAGGACGCTGCTGGCCCCCAGGAGACAGGGAAGAGGCACTGTGGGGAGCCTGATCATGGGCCCCTGTGGCATGGTGCTGCAGGACGCTGCTGGCCCCCAGGAGACAGGGAAGAGGCACTGTGGGGAGCCTGATCATGGGCCCCTGTGGCATGGTGCTGCAGGACACTGCTGGCCCCCAGGAGACAGGGAAGAGGCACTGGCGTGCTTGGGAGTGCAGTTACAGACACGCACACACACACACGCACACACATGCACACGCGTGTGCACGCACGCACGCAATTAGAGTTCACCCTGCGTCACATTAATCAATGCACTAATTAAAGCCAGTGACAAGTGCATGCATGTTCAGCATTAATTGGATAACACCATGCATGCATATTCCTGTAAATTACATTAAAGTCAAACATTTCATTAAAGTAACAATACATACATTTTATTTTGCCAGTTGGTCTCAACTTATTTCATGTTAACTTTGTCAAGGACACGCAAATCATTATTATTTTGTGCCAGGGATACCCCCAAACAATTTTTGTGTTAGTTAGGGTTATAGATATAGACATTCAACATTTTTCGCGTTCACAGCGTTGAGATGTGACATGTCGTGAGCTTGTATAAAGGATTAAAGTGGATCAACTCATTTCAATGCTGTATCAACTAATTTTACTGTGTTTGGACCCCTACTGCATTATTGTGTTATGGGCCACGTGTGTGTTGTACGGGTGGCGGGACTTGAGTCTATTTAGAGGCAGCACTGTTGTGGTCGTGTTGTGCAGGATATGCCAGTTATGTCTCTGAGTTTCCTTGCTAGAGGCAAGGGTAGTAGCCTCTCATCGGAGGCCAGCAGGGTCAATTCCTGCTGGTGGAACACTGGCGTGGGCTTCAGAAAATAAAGTTTTCGTGAAATATAATACCCTAAAATTTCATGATATAGTAGCCCAAAAAACTGCCTTGTTGGCCTTCAAAGCAAAACAGAGACTCCTCCCGTGCTGCATTCAGGAGCTGTTCCAAATGAAAATAAACCATTACGAGCTGAGGGGTGTAATGATGTTTGAGATCAAATCAGTAAGAACTCATATAAAAAGAAGATGCCCATCGGTCATGGCAGCAGACATATGGAACAGTTGTGACAAAGTCCAAAAAATGTGTAAAACTATTTATAAATTCAAGAAAATGTTTAAAGATAATATAGTGAAGTGATCTCTATGTGAGTCGAGAAATAACTTTTTTTTTTGTTGATTTGTCCTTCCTGTGTTTGTTGTTTTGTTTTGTCTTGTCTTTGCTGGTTATACCAAAGTTGCTATCATAATCATATGTGACAAAAAGGGTAGGCACTATAAGCTACGGTTTCAGCCTACACCTCTTCAGTCTATACTGTATACGCTTAGAAATTCATTAGCCCTGTTTTTAACCCTGTACATGTTTAAGACTGAAATAAACTTCATTCATTCATTCATTCATTCATTCATTCATTCATTCATTCATTCATTCATTCAGTTAAGGTCCAAAGAGCGTTGTTTATGGCAATGTTGACCTTCCTGCAGCATGTGGGCTTCTGCACCAGGCTGGGACACAGTATTCAGTTGCGGAGAAGTCCAGGCCAGGGCTTGTGTGGAGATTCGAAGCACCTTGGGGGATGCACCCCAGCTGGTACCGGCCCATACGTCGGATTAGTGAGACAGTTTGGCCGTCACTTCTTCAAGGTGTTGTTTGAAGGAGAGTGTCCTATAGTATCCAGACATACCCCAGGGTACCGCAGGGCTTGTTGGAACTCCAGGTGCTTGTTGTTGACGAATACATCCTGTTCCCTTCTTGCTTCGCTGTTGTTAGGGTGGTCCAGTGAGGCTAAGAGAGCGCGGTATCAAACTCAAGTGCCATTTTTGAAAGGTCGAACGTGACCTAATTGGCCACATCACATAAATGCAGATCCCATAGTTAAGGATGATCATTCAGTCTTTTATCTTTGATCAGGCTTTGATCTCTGAAATGTCAATTGTGCACCAACGCGCCTGGTTGGCTCTCCCACCAACCCTTGAAGCGTCTGTTTTGATCCAGCCTCTTATTGGCTTAGACTCAGTCGAGCGAGAAGATTTTTCACAAGTATCCTTACCACAAATATAAAAATGTACCCCCACAAGTGTTCATCGTTTTAACTGCTTAAAGTTACAAATTTACCAAAGTGAAAGTACTAAAATGTATTTGTCAAACAATTAGACGAACTACAAGCTACAAGCAAAATAGACGAACTAGAAGCTCAAAGCGCGTCAAAGACTGACATGTTGTGAGTTGTACATCGGCTATTTTAGTCGAAGTATAAAATAGGGTTTAATTGGTGTGAATGAGTGTGTGTTCTGTATTCATAATCAAAATCTGCAAAGACTCTACTCTGCTAGAGTAAAAAGTACAATATTTGCCTCTGAGGTATGGTGGAACATACATGTATACAATTTCAAGTACGTCTAAATGATACTTGAGTAGCCTAGTACTCGAGTAAACCACTGCTTAGCTAAGCCAGTAATGGAAGTGACTGTGTAATTAATACGTTAAGTGGAGCATTTTAATTGCTCTAAGCTCTAAGAGCGTTTAAAGTGTTGGAGGTAAGTGCTTTATGGTGCGTACATTAATTGACACCTTAAGCCCAGTGTGCCGTGAGAAGGCAAGGGGCTCCACTTCAGTCTGGATCACAGGTGCTCATGATGGAGACAGAGTGCACTGTCAGATTCTAGTCTAAGGACATTTACTCAAAGAACTATACTTATCTGCAATTATGAGCTAATTTCACTTTTACCTCTAATCTATTTCACTACATCTCAATGTCAAATATTGCACTTTTAAGTATGTTTGAAAACCAGTTAGTACTTTGTAGATTTTCATTATTATTGCAAAACAATTTCCACTTCAGCCCTATATACCATACTGGACTATTTGAAAATAGCGGATGTACATGCTCAGTTGTGAGCTTGTAGATCAGCTATTTTCATATGATTTTGCATACATTTTGAAAAGTTGAAAAAAGTACTTCCCGCCACTTGTAATGATCTGAAAAAAGGGACTCTAAGGCCCCTATAAGTCTCCATATGTCACAAGTCAGACACACATGGTGAATATGTATAGACATGCATTCTGAAGTTTATTACACACACACAGAGGAATATATACAGCAGTAGATCTATGACTAGCTTGCTAGTAGATAATGAGAACAGAATGGGCAGTGTATCCCATATCATTGTAGTGTAGTCCAGACGGCCTCTCTGATACATCCTGTCATGGTCATGGCTATATCAATATGCTTATGCATGCTGCTTATGCAGATAAATCATAACACCACTGTCGATGATTCCATTAGGTACTGTACTGCTCAAGAGGAAGCACAGAGCGAACACTGACAAATGGAACCACTGAGTCAGAGCACACACTGTTGGTGTGTGTGCGTGTGTGTGCGCGTATGCGCGTGTGTGGGCATGCCGAATAGAAGGTTAAAGTCCACAAGGACAAGTTGATTTAGCCTGGCATGGCCAGACTAATATCACTAAATCTGCCAAGGGCAATTCTTTTTTTGCCCTTGTTTCCAGATTAAAGTTACAGTCTAAAGTTATAGTCTAAAGTTACAGTTACTAAAGGACAGTCAACAACCAGGAAAGATGAGGGGTGTCATGGGCTATGCTGGCTGCCAAGACCAGGCTCAGTCAGGATTCCAGGTTCTGGAGAGGAGAAGCAGTGTCAGTGATAAGATCACAGAGGAAAAAACAAAGCTTGCCGCAACTGTGTAATGTTAAGCAGGCTAGAAGCACTACAAACATTGGAAAACCTAATATTGGCTGGCTATACTTTACCATACTGTACGTAACGGTGTGTTCACACAGGCAGTCACAAGGACGCGTTGTGGGTTGATTTGGAGCGGCTACATACGTTTTGTACATCATTGCGTCTTTGCAACGTCATGTGGCTGGCTTCCATTGACAAGGAATGGTAGACTGCATATTTTACATCTGTGAACGCACCATAATGGTCCGTTCACACGGGCAAGACGTTGTTGCGTCCATACGTAGATATATATATATAAGAAAGCTAGATGGCTCGCCCGCGCTGCTGGCCAATGACGACGCCACGCGTCGGCCATCTTACTTCAGTCAGTCAGTACAGTATGCTCTATGGCAGCTCAAACAAAAACAGTCATAACTCGCTCAAATCTTGACGGATTTACAAACAGATTGGTTTGTTGTAAACGAACGCGCATATGCCTTTATATGACGTTTTTATATTTAAAAAAAAATTAAGCAAATAAGTATGCTGAATCATAGCCACGTTTAACGTTTGTAATAAACCAATCCGTTTGTAAATCCGTCAAGATTTGAGCTGCCATAAAGCATACAGTACATACTGAGGTAAGATGGCCACCGGGCGACTATGTCAGAGACTCCGCCTTGAGCCATCTAGCCTTTATATATGTCTATGGTTGCGTCTGCCTGTGTGAACCCACCATAAGGCTGGTTACGTTTGGGCACCGAGTGGCATGCAGGAGTTGTAGGGAGGCGAGATCAAGAAGCAGGTGTACTGATTTGTGCTACTACGACGCTCTCTTGGGGAGGCTCATGAGTGCAGAGAGCCCACAGCACATTATACTGTCGATGTGGAGACCATGATATATATTTTTTACACACGCACACGACATTTGAAAACCACTGAACTGTTATGCTACAGTATGCTCAACCTGCAAAAGCAACTTGTCCTATCCGGCATGTAAATATTTACAATATGCGATGTTGAAAAGGCGATGAGGAATTACATGTGGCAGTGCACATCCCCCCCTGGCTATGCATCCAGTAAGGTAAACTTGTTGAACGGAAGCGAGGGATGTTACTGTACTGTAGCTGCTAACACTGTCCAGAGACACACATGTCATACTTAAATACGATGTTGTTGCTGTCAGGCAGAAACCTCCTATCTCCACATTGTCACTTTGTGTTTTCTCCCCTGGCCGCCTTGAGCGACACAAAAGTATTCAAAGCAGGTGCGAAGCAATGCATTTTTCAGGTTGTAGATGTGCATATTTTGTTGCATTTGAATCCTGAAAGGTAAATTAAGGTTTCCACCCGACAGAGATGATAAGAACAAGTGGTTCTCAACCATTGCATGCAGGATCAGGGCCCACTTGAGAAACTCAAGAACATTTCCTGCATGTCCACCCTTTATGACCACAGAACATAAACATACCAGCATTTGTTTATGGCATATTTTGTGACACCGCTAAAAAACGTATGTATAGATTCTCAAACATGCTGTCATTTTCCTAGCGTGACGCATTTTTCATTTAGTTTCACTTCATTATCCAGAATATGTTTCTTTTAATAGGGTGTGGTTAGCGATTCAGGGCTGGAGCCAGGCTATCATATTCCCGCTTCCAACGATTTTTTTTGGATACCCAAGGAGAAGGACCCAATTGGAACCTTACACATGTGTAACTCTGAGAATGGAATCACTACAGGTCCATTTGGGTCCATGTGCACGCCCTCAGGGTTCTAAGGGGGTCATTGACCTAATTACATGCCAAACCAAAACATACTCTGGTTAAATTGGGTCTCATAGCCTATTTGAATTTCTGGGGTCAGATCCAGAGGGAGGGTTTTCATTTTTTCTTTTTTGTATAAATAGCCAGATTTGGCTTATTGGGAAAGAAAAACAACAAATTGAAAAATAACATAAAACATATACAAATCAAATGACAAGCGTTCAGCAGGGATTTGTTGAGGGCCAAGCCTCAGCTCTGAGGAGGAAGACCATGTGCCAAATCACACGTTACAACAACTAAAGGATGTCCCGATCACAATGTTTTTGCTCCCAATCCTATTCCGATCATTTGATTTTGAGCATCTGTCTGCCGATACCGGTTATGCCACATCACAGCGGTTCCCAAACCTTTTTGGCCATGCACCCCCTGTTACCTCCCGACCTAGCTGACGCACCCCCGCACATGGAAATATAAATTGCATGAGCTTTATAGAGACATATATTTCCTATTTATCCACATATATGCACATATATGAACCTGAATATGGCATATACTGTATATGCAGCATAGGCTATATTCTGCATATACTTGCCATATATTGGCATAATATGTTAATATATTTAAAATAAAACACCATAGCACCATAGCACCACCATTAGCCTTTTCATGTCGCGCATCCGCTAGGTGCTCACGCACCAAAAGGGGTGCACGCACCACAGTTTGGGAACCACTGCCATATCACAATAGTACAATATCCCAAATCATTCCAGATCATTTCCAGTCTAATACCGATCAAGTTTTTCATAATTTGAAAATGATGTAATCGGCATCGATTTCCGTTCACCCAATCCGATCAGGACGGCCCTAACAAGAACATTGAAACTAAAGAATCTGTGGGATAGTATGTGTGAAGCATATATACTACTGTGATTGCATTATTGCTGTTTCAGCTTGAGACCTCCAAAGTTAGTTCAGTTAGACACTTCACCTTTGTGAAGTCACATTTATTGCAAGAACATAACATTTAACCCATAAATTGAGATGCAAGGGATAATATGCCAATAATATGATGTTATTGGGTTAAATGTGTTTAACCGCTATTGACACGCCTACTTAATTAGTAGGCCTAATACATTGCCCCAAAAGCAACAACAAAATTAAGCATTTCCTTGCTTACGTAAGTTAAAAGTATTCCATACTGTAAAGTGTTAAAAAAATAAAAAAGCTGTGCAGCAGGTACTCTGAGGTTTTGATTAGACAGTCACAGCGGTCTGTTATGAGGTCTTTATTCAGAATTAACAAACCTCTGTTTGTTAATTCTCATTCTCAATGAGAATCACGCATTGAACCAAGTCGTGTATTATGCAGACATAAATAAAAAATTAAAATGGCAGGGCAATGTTTTTATATCGCCTATAGAGTGCACAGAGTTGTTACATAGATGAACAAAACACAAATCAACCTGTTATAGCACCACCATGAGGCTGATTCTTCCTCGGGAGTGTGCGTGCAAAATTGTGATAATTTGAGGCATTTTGTTTGTTTTTAACATTGAAGAGAAGACTTCCGCACAATCGATTCACTTGATTAAACAGCAGGTGCGTAGGCGATGATGCAGAAACTGTGTAGGAGAAGGAGAGACCCGCACACTGCCACTTGCTGGTTCAGGAGCATTTATTTTATGTCATAAAGCAACGTTTCGGTTTCGGTCCATGCCTGAGGAAGGTCGAAAGGTTGCTTTATGACATAAAATAAATGCTCCTGAACCAGCAAGTGGCAGTGTGCGGGTCTCTCCTTCTCCTACACAGTTTGTTTTTAACAGACAGAGCTGGTGCCAGGCAAATGATGTCCATTGGAACGAGAGCTGGATGCCTGGGCTCAGGTCGTCTATAGGTCACAACTAGCTCATGCATGTATGAAGCCGCGAAGTGTGACATTGGCATGCTGCTGTTAGCACCTTCACTGTTCCGTGACAAATGGGGGTTATGGCTATATGCTATCAACCTCCCGGATAGGTTAGAGCAGTGATCCTCAAACTTTTCTGGCCACAACCCCAGAAAACATAATCATATTTGACCCCCCACCCTGAAATTGTAGGAGTTGATCACCATGAGGCATTGCATTACATTTAGTTTGACTCAGTTCCAAAATAGCCGATCTGTATGGTCACCATGCCTCGCAACGCTAGTTATTGTGAGCTTGTGCTGTAGATCATTTTCAGTTTGCATTTCTATTTGATAATTTCGGTATTGTTTGATTTTTTTTATTGATAGTATACTTTGTTGATTACTTTTGACTCAATACTTTTGAGTTTTTTTACCTCAAAGTCCTCAAACGTTATAATGTGTTGTAGGGCATGCACACTTATAGGCTCTACTGGATGTTTGTTTGTTTACTGTTGAGTGAGAAAACAATGCTGCATATTGAGCAAACATCTGGGGACCCCAAAATAACCTGGAGATCTCCCTGCAGATCCCGACCCACAGTTTGAGAACCACTGGGTTTCACAGTGTTTCCTGTTTCAGTCCCATTTCTCCATCACTCATAGCACACACTAACAGTAATCCCAGCAAGCACGGTCAGGACCTGGACGAATTAGTGACGTCTCTACTGGGGCCAGATCAAGTCAAACCAAGACTAGTCACATCTGGCCCAGAATATCACTTGATTTCAACCAACATAAATTCTGAGAGAGTCCGATAAAGGCCAGATCAACTTAATTCATATCATGACTAGTCAGATCTGGCCAAGAATAAGCTGTATAAAGACGTCCTGGAAATGACGTAAAGATCATCCCCATATGGGCTGTGATCTGGCCTAGTCGTGAACGTCACCAGAGTCACTGGAGGACGTCATCATAACGTTATGATGACGTAATTTGGCTTGCTGGGATTACTTGAACCCTATAGGCTCCACTTAAAAATCTGTCTATAAATTCCAAAACAACTCTCAAAGTATTATTGAGTGAGTGTCATGTATCCACTTTGTTTCCCCTATACTTACAACACTGTTTTCCCATTGAACGTGTTTACTATTTAAAGGCTATAAAGCACGTCCAGGATCAACAGTCTGCATGCACGGAAAAAGAGTGTGCCTGATCAACACAAACATTCTCCATCCATGCAAGGCTTTACACGGGGTGAGTAACGCTATAGCCCCTGCTGTATACTGTAGACAGTAATTGGGCTTTTGGGAAGCTTATACTGTGAATACTCCACTACACTTCACAGACAAAATTTAACTTTTGAACCCTGTGGAGCCTATTTTTTGCATGTTTCTGATATTTCCATTATTTCTCCTCCCTATACATTTCAATAAAGCAATGCACTGACATGCTTGGGTACCTTGGGTTACAAATGTAATGTAATCAGACTACCCATGTTTTAGCTATAGGCTAATGTTTCAGTTCCAGATTTTAGTCCTTCTTGCGTGCGTGCGTGCGTGCGTGCGTGCGCGTGCGTTTATCCTGTGTGTTATGTCTCCTGAATTGGTATCCCGACTTGAAAATGCATTTCCTGTTTACTAAAACACTGGAGAGACAGATAGTGACAGTACACCTGTTACTGAACACATACTATGAGAATATTTAACACTCATTAGAACAAACACCGCTTACTTACTGCACCTTTAAAGATTAAAAACATTTCTGAAAGACACTTTTAGCATTTCTATAAAAATCCATTTAAGGACATTGAAAACATTAGCTAGTCTCTTATGATTCTTGTCATTCATGCACTAAGAAAACATACATGACTCGTCATGATTAATAGCCATTCATAGTACCTTCATGCTATGTCTGGAGTCGTGAGTAGGATTTGGTTTGACATTGATGCATTATATTTGTGTTTCAACAAAGTTGAAAATTCAACTCGTCACTTTTGAAAGAAGCAAAGATTAATTTATACACCATGGAACAAGTAGGCTACTCAGATTTTATTTTTATTTTTAAGTAAAAGTATCAATAATTATGAAGAAATACTCTGTTAGTAAAAAGCATGTATTCAAAGTCAAATAAATAATAAACTTGTTATACTTGATATAACCAAAATATACTTGCTTATTCATATATTTATTTTCAAAATGTAATTTTCTAAATAGATGATCTACTAGCTCACAGCTTCTTATCATGTTTTGTAATCTAAACTTGTTACTAAAGTTTCCAATAATTGTACTATAGTAAAAACTATAATATTGCCTCTGAGATCCAGTGGAGTCTATAGTATAAGTATTTCAAAATCGAAATACTCAAGTACAGCTCTTGATTAAATGTACTCATTACTTTCTAGCATACACCAGCATGGTAGTGGTGCCCCAGCAGGGCAAATAATTTCCACTGTATCAGAAATACCACAAATAAAAGTACGCTGAAGAGGAAAGAGAGGGAGAGAGGAAGGAGGCAAGAAAATACTGTTTAGTCACAC
>OOFJ01087316.1:0-11752 GCA_900323375.1 Benthosema glaciale
ATTATTTCTAAGTGTTGGAGTTTGGAAGCACTCGTTTTTATTAACGGGTCGCGCTGCTGCCTCCTGCATTATGTGCAAATGTGAAACAGGTGGTACACAGGGCCGTTCAGTGACTTACGACAAGTGTCCAAACTCCAGCACTTAGAAATAATATCACTTGAAGAGGCTTTCTTGACAGAAAGTAGCTCATAACATGTCAACGGTGGATTTTTATGAAACGAACGCTTTGCAGTTCGAAAGAGAATAATTCAAGCTTAGCCTAGAGCTGAAATGTTGGTGAGTTTAATGTCGTTTAATACCATCAGATCGCAAATGTAAATTGGATGAGTAGGAAGTCAATGGAGGGTATTGCAATTCGTCAGATTATTTAAAAAATCTAGAGTTGCAAATTGCGGCTAACTATGCATGTCAAACTGGGGGGTCCTCCACACACCTTTGACTTACAAGGAAAAAACACACTCACTAAACAATCCCAAACATTGATATTTCATACCGTGTGTGTGAGAGGGTTGTAGTTGTAGAATAAAGCAGCGGCTTGGTCACTTGGGAGTTGTTCTCAGAGTAATAATAATAAGAGTTGGTTACTCCCTTAAGACCAAACGGTTTACGTTATCCCTGGAGGATTTAAATTAACAACAGACTCTAAAGCTTGGTCAAAAAATAAATATCCTTGGAACTATCCTGTCTCCACCCGCTTCTTCCACTTTTTGGGAAGCGAACAAACTACTAGACATCACCCGAGTGGAATAGTATGAGAGTTGCGACACTAGCGTTGACTCCCATTGTAACAATGGAATGCGGAAGTGCTCCTTCTGTCTCAATGGGATAGTTCCAAATGTTTGGCCCATAGGACTCCGCTTTGCGGCGAGATTGAAGCGTGTCGCCACTCTCTTATTCGAGAACTCTGAACTGGACGTTAGTGACGTAATTTAAAAGCGCGTTGTCACGCGTGCGTGCTTACGTACAAATTGAGCGACGGATCTGTTTTAGTGTTGCCATGTTCGCCTATTATAGGCCACTTTGGGCTTGTAAATATTAGGTTGCTTTTTTGGTATATGTATAATTGTATATTGTCTGCGGACCCCCTGTCATCCCCAACTGAAAATGTGAATATGCCAGGGACACCCACACAAGATTTGTGATATTATTAAAAATAATAATAAAAAAAAAACATTTATTGGCTTTATTGGCATGAGAAAACAAAGGTTTACATTGCCAAAGCATATTTCATTAAGATTTTGTTTTAATAGTAGACTTGCTATTTTCACACATCATTTACATGTTTAAAGGGCTATCAAAGTGCTCGCCTCGCTGTGTGAACAGCGCTCGATCGCTGAGTTTCTGACCCCTCAATGTCGCAACTCTTCTACGATATCGCCCTGGTTTCTCTCACGCAATCTGGCAACACTGATGTGTTTAATACTAAACGAACGAACGAGGCTACAGATCACGCACAGCTCCGTTCGCACGTTGACATTCAGACATTTGGCAGCAAGCAGCTGAAGACAGTGAAACAGGAGGATCTTTCTCTCAACAACAGGTCAGTTATGGTGTGTTGTTTGGCGCGTCCTTGTTGTCATGAACACAAACGACACCGTTTGTGTGACCAAGAAGGAACGGCGTCTTTGGTCTGTCGCAGATGGAGAGGAAGTGTTACATTTGTCCTTCATGTTGGCTAAACTCAAGGTGTTTTTTTTAGCCCACTAGGCTAAAACGGACGGACGGACAGACAGATCCAACGTTGTTTTGCCTGTAGAACTGTTGTATGTATTTACTTTTTAGTCTGGACTGACCACAAAACCATAGGATAGCTTGTTTATTATAACGGTATAATAGCTGATTATTAGCAGCAAAGCAACTTGGATGCTATGACATTCTGCCTGGCATCTTAAGTTGCTTGCTACTGTAGCTGTTCATTATATATTCCAACTTGGTGTTGATGGGCTGCCTGTACATAACATAATTATACGCATTTTTCAGTTTAACATGAATATAAGGAGTAAAATGGCCTACGGTGTGCAGTGCACATACATACATATAGTGGACACTGGACAGACCCCACTGGAAGCAAGCCGGTGCTCCCTTTCAGCATCCTTTTGTAGGCTATAGTGTTGTTTCCCCATGCGATCTGTTTAAAGTATTCAGTCAATCAATCCAATAAATCATGTGCATCATATGCTGTTCTGTTCATATACTCATTCTATTCTAGAGAGGGAGGGGGAGATGCAATCAGGAGACAACTCATAAAGCATAAACAAGTTAAATTAAAATCGAAGGAATGGTAACACAAATACAATTGAAGCTGATTAAATCTCTTTATTGGATGAAATTAGTAATGGATGATAAGTGTGTGTCCATAATATCTAACCACCTTAACAACCAAATCAAATTGTAAATATTATATGAAATAAGCTGATTGCGCTCTGCACAGGACTGTGGGCAGGATGGGAGCCTCGTATTCCACCCCCGTTCCTCCATCCGTCAAGGCGGAGGCGTTCGCGCCGCCACAGGGCTGTCCCATGCACCACGACCCACAACCCGTCAAAGGTAAGCTCGCGGCACCAGGCTTTCCACCCAGGAGGAAAGCCTGGTTCCAAAATCGCAATGTGAACCGGTCTGGAGCGGATGGTAATTTACGTCATGTTGTAGTCATCATGCAGGAAACCACGAGGTGGAATAATAATTCCACCAATTCATAATACTGATTCCGCCTTGAGGTTTCCTGCCTTCTGACTACAAATATTGACTACAACGTGACATATTTTACCATCCGCTCCAGACCGGTTCATAACACCCGAAAGGGAAATGCTGCTCGGTCTACGTCAAAGGTGGGTTGTGTGTTCATACCTCCCTTTAGAAAACGAGCAGTCCCTACTTTCTTGTGGAAATCATTTAGTGAAATTGTTAGCTTAGGCCTTAGGGGGGTTGCAGGCACTCCAACTCTAACCATGCGATTTACCAATTTAGGCATTTAGCAGAAGCTCTATCTAATCCAGAGCGATTTACAGTAAGCAAGAACAACATGGTAATACATCAGATACATAGAAATAGTCATCAAGGATCATAAGCAAGCTAAGATCCTATAACATCAGTTGTCTAACAGTAGAATAACTGTAAAATTAAACTATGAGTATACACTATAGAGTGCATTTGCGTTGTTCTAAAATCCATGGCCATGGAAAACGCGTTCTATTGTTTTTCTTTTTCCATGGAAAACCACAGCCTCGCGTTGCTTTGGTTTATTTGACACTTGCCTTTAACACGGGTCCCGGACATTTGCATTGTAATCACACAGGGCGAAAACGACGGACATGACACTAGAGATGGTCAGATTTTATTAGCTACACACTATAATGTCAGCCAGCCATGTTAATGTTTTTACCCTACTTAACCGTTGTATAGAACAACAATGTCAGCTGTGACTGAAAACCATTGAGGCCTTTCTCACGTCACCATATGGCATTTTATTTGTGTATTCTGCTGTTGAGTAACTTGAGTTTGTCACCTCATCCTGTGTGTCTCTTTGTCTCTCTCTCTCTCTCTCTCTCTGTCTCTTGTAGTGTCTCCTCCATCAGAGTGTCCCATGCACCAAGCCCAGCCTGTAACAGGTAATAATAATAAACTAATAGTACTAATACGATTAAATATAGCACTTTTCTATGTACTCAAAGTCAACTAGTTTAAAAAAAGGTTAAAAACTTTAAATGAAAGGTAGACAAAGGTGAGTGCATGTGTGTTTGTGTGTGTTCTTCTGGTCAAGCCACATCAACGTGTCTCTCTCCTCCAGTGTCTCCGCCATCAGAATGTCCCATGCACCAAACACAGCCAGTAAGAGGTAAGTGTGAGACACCATTTTTAAAGTGCCGTTTTCTCACTCAGAAAAGCTTATACACATCCACACACGCTGACAGCAAATGTAATTCTTAATAAACCGTACAGGTGATGTAACAAGATCAAAAGAAGTTGAGCATGGGGCGGCGCTGGCTCAGGGGTAGAGTGACTGGATGGCAACCGCAAGGTTGCCGGCTCGAACCTGGACTCCCCCAGAGTTAGTGTCGATGTGTCCTTGAGCAAGACAATTAACCCCTAATTGCTCCTGGTGTGCTGGTAGGTGCCTTGCATGGTTTCCGCTGCCATCAGTGTATGAATGGGTGAATGTAATGCACAATCTATGTAAAGCGCCTTGGATAAAGGCGCTATATAAATGAACCATTTACCAAGTACAAAAAAAAAGAACTTGAAACAAATTTGAAAGCAGGTGCTCTAAAGAAGGTCTGCGACACTCAAATGTTTGGCTTAGGAATGCGACAGAAAATAACAAAAAATCCATGAATTCAAGGCTTCATGCAATGTGTAATGTTTTTTTGGGGGGGAACTAGGGCTCCATTTCCGTCGCCCGCTAAACCCCTTATCCCTAACTATTTTGGGGGATAAGGGGTTTAGTGGGTGACAAATGGAGCCCCTAGTCTTTTAAGTGATGTTCATTATTAACGCATCCACAATGTGCGCTCTACTGTCTCCATCAGACGTTCCCACGCAGCAAGCAGCACCAGCAGCAGCAGCAGCACCAGCAGGCCCAGCACATCAGGACAGGGCCTACGAGTTTGTGGGATGTCCGATGAAGGGAGCATCGGCGGGCATGCAGAGCGACATCGACCCGACAAACATGGTACCCTTCACAGCACAGACAACGTTTAGATAAAGTTCAAAGGTGCAGCGTCAAATGCGCATGGAGGTGTACTGTTAAATGATGACATTGAACCAGACCGTGGCCTTGTGGTTAAGAGTGAAACTGGGAGGTCGGGGGTTCGAGCCCCAGACAGGTCATAGCAAAGACTGTACAAACGGGATCCAATGCCTGACCTGCTTGGCACTTGGCATCAATTGGTCGGATTGTGGGTTCAAGTCAACTAATCCAATTCTTCCCGAGCGTGGCACGGCTGCAGCTCACCGCTCCTTGGATGTGGCTGACCGCTCCGAGAGATGGGTCAAATGCAGAGAGCAAGTTTCACTGCGGTAACGACAAATCATATGACTTTGACTTAAAGTTGCAGTGAAATGAAGAATAAGTTTTGCACACTTTTAGACCACATCCGCCATGATAATATGGCCATACCTAACAATGGATGCCAAAAAAAAGGGAAAGTCCATAAAAATCGATTTTTAATTACTTCCTGAAAACGTGCTGCGTGATGACGTCAGTGCAGACATCAATAAAAGCCAATAGATATGCAGCTCACCCGTTTTTGTTTTTTTCCTATTGCTGAATCGTCCTCCACACACAGCTGGATCTGATTAGAAAGTACTCGGTGTACGCTGTGTATTACTCTGTTTAAAATTAATCATCACGCTAAACTATGTATATAGGTTTTGTGTGTACGGTTAGAAGTAATCCCCTGGCGTTGCTCCACGTCACTCTTGTCACTAATGTTTACAAACGAAAATACAACGTGGCCGAAGTAATAGATCACAAGCACCCATAGCCGAAAGGCTGAGGCATATATATTCCTTACATTTTCACCCTATTTGTCTGCCTGTGTCCAGATGCCTCCTCCTAACCAGATGCCTGCTCCAGACCAGCCCTTCCCGCTGCCCGTCAACCGGCAGGAGTCCCAGATCCCCCGGCACGGATCCGCCAGGAACTGGGTCTACCCGTCCGAACAGATGTTCTGGAACGCCATGCTCCGGAAGGGGTCAGTGTTTCTCCTTGAACCCATTTGAGATTACAAACGTGTACAAACGTCTTAAAATACAACCGACCGGTTTGCGGAGGCGTCTGTGGACGTCTTAGTGCGATTTAATTGATATCAAAACGATCGAGTGAAATCCGGGCTATATTTCGCTTTTTGTTTTGTCCTAAACTGCTTCCCGTAGCCTCTGTGATGATGACATACAACCTCGCCTCCGTTTACTTCCCTGGTTACGCTCAGAAGAGAACGCTCGTATCTCCTCTCCTCTGGGCGCTGTCTGCGGTGAAACCTCGGCAGAGCGGTGGCTTTGCTTAGCAATACGCTTCGTGGTGTGGACTATAATGGCTTCTGGGGACGTGTTGGATATTTGTGAAAACGGCAGCGATTTCATTCCGTTTTCTGTACCCCGGCACAAGCTTAATAATTTCTAATCAAATCAAAGGCACTGAAACAGTTAAAAGTGGCTACGGGGGTTCGTCAATTTTTACCATAAAAGGACGTACAGTAAGATCAAATGGCAACAACACATAAGATGACTCATTCTCTCCACTCCGCGCCATGCAGGTGGCGCTGGCGCGAGGACGACCTGGCTCCGCACGACATGAGCAACATCATCAAGATCCACAACCAGAACAACGAGCAGGCCTGGCAGGAGATCCTGAAGTGGGAGGCTCTCCACGCACAGTGAGTCAATTGGGTTTTCAATTCAAAGGGCTTTATTGGCATGAGAAAACATACGTTTACATTGCCAAAGCAAAAAAGGCACATTACAATAGTACAACAAAATCGAGACAGAAATTATGTATATTTGAAAGTCAAAATCTTCAATAAATCAATTTCTAGGTGCCAAGAACACTTGAGTGAGTCCTACTAGTTGCTAATGCAGGGGTGGGAAACTTTGACGATGGAGAGAGACACGCTCACTCCAGAAGGGGCCACATTACATTATTTCTGTCGTAGCAAAAATAGATGATCTACAAGCTCAAATGCGCCGCAGTGTGACACGTTTTGAGCTTGTAGATCAGCTTATTTGAAATACTGAATTATTTTTTGTTATTTTTTAAATTGAAATACTGAAAAGTAACCTTTTTTATATAGTCTCAATAAGATGCGGGTTATGCTTGCATGTTTGTAATTGTAACAGCTGGAATCAATAATTGGTCAGTATTCTGATACTAACCTGTGGGTTGCATTAAGTGATGGTGGGAGCTGCATGTAAAATGTGCTAATGGGTCTATTCCAGATGACATGCTTTGGCTAGCAGGTTTCTCGCCTGTACACAAAGATTTCCTCCCTCAATTACACAGTTTTCTTTTTTTCCATGCCTAAATAAAAGTATAAAATGAGTGATGGCGTTATTGTGAGCATCTGGGGGGGAGATGCAAGGCAGGAGATAAAGTATCGCACCCACGCTGAAAGGTCAAATCCAGGACGTGTGTTGGATATTCTGAGATAATATATGGGCAGCTGCCGTCACTCTCTTAAGTTACAAAAACAAAAACATTTTTAATAGAAGACAGCGGAATGAGGTTATTATGTTTACTGCGATCAAGACCAGAGTTAGATGATCGTTGTTAGGTGTTTACATGACATTTTTCAGGCGTATTGCCTTAATCCGCGTGCAGTCGTCTTTCGTACCGTGCGCAGATTAACGCACACGCCAACAAGACCTGTTCATGCTGATTCATAATTCGGTATTTTAGTCCAACGTCATTTTGTAGTCCTAAGTTACGTCCGGGTCCAAGTGGCACCAGCTCCCGTCAGCTTCTCATTGTAAATGGCAATATATAAACGTGTGAATCTTTTTACGTTATTTTTAAGAAAAGAAGCCATTGAGGGTTAACATGGGTCTCAATGCTTCCACCTCGAGTGGAATTATTAAAGTGTCCATGACGAAAAAAATATGACGTGGAGATAATAAATCCACTGAATTAATACGATCTCTAATGGAGCATTTAGTTAATACAATGAAATAAAATGGCGATAGTATTCCATGTGGGGCAGACAGGCTGTTACAGCCAGATTTGGGAGTCCAGTAGCTTTGTTGTTGCAAAAGGAAAGCGGTAAAATGAGACTTTAGTGGTTGTTCCAGTCTCAGATCGGTTCAAACACCGCTCCGATGGACCCGAAAGTATCTCTGGGCGGAGAAATCACGTCACGGCTTAAATACTGAATGCTAACGGTTGTACTCTTGTTAACTTGGCTTGTGTGTGTCTCCTATACAGGGAATGTCCATGTGGTCCCTCTCTCAAACGGTTCGGAGGTAAAGCCAAAGAGTTCTCTCCCAGGGCACGCATTCGCCACTGGATGGGGTGAGCTATTTGACACTTTCTTTGCTTTGGTGCAAGATTAACCATGTACTGTATGCAAACCAAATCACTATGCGTTTACGCCTGATTAAAAAAATTACTCATAAATGGTATGAATTACTATTATTTAAAAATAAATACATTACACAGTTATATAATTATAACTTGTACAATACTCTGGTAGCGTTGCATCTATCGGTCTGGCCGTCTGTCCATCCTCATGCACACAAAACTCATGCACACATTTACAAGGATGCCCATCCATTTAGTATTCATAATTGTTATTATTTTCACTTAAATTTGTATTAATTTTCACAAAAAAACTAAAAGCAACTCACAAACAAAAGTGAGATAAAGGGAAAAAAAGCACAACACAAAAACAAAGAAAACAGTAGAAAAAACAACAACAACAAGCTTACAACACATTGCGGTGCAACATTGCAAGCTTGTAGACGGCCTATTTCCGGTTATTAGGCATTTCAGTCTTCCAGAAAGCCCTAACGATCTCAAATATCTCATAACCACAATTAACGTTAACGCCTCAATCTGCAATGTCTTCCAACTGGTTAGCTTATGGCTACCAAACCATAATTTTACATATTGTGTGTGCGTGTGTAAAACACATGCCACTAGTGTGTGGCAGCTCCTTCTAACGCCGTTTCACAAATGACACATTGTGACTCGGCGTAGCGACATTCTTCAGACCTGATATTTTATGTTTGCTTTCATCCAATGGTTTTCAACCAGTGGCCCGGGGACCACCAGTGGTCCTTGAGAGGGCTCCAGGTGGTCCCCAGCTAAATTATGGTGAGATGTTAACCAAATAGAGTAATATACCCTTATAGATCTTTAAATCGTAAATGAAACCAAATGGACCCTTACGTTTCATTTTACGTGCTCAAGAGTTACATTATTGTTAAACATCTGTATTATCAATTTGCAAGATGCCTAAACAATTACAAAATATAGAATAATTGTTATTTTGATCAATGTTTGCCTGTGAGAGAGGGCAAAAAAGAGAGCAAAAGTTGATAATAACAATGGAATGTTACATGAACCTCCCAAATACTTTGTGTGGGGTGGGTCTATGATGGATGGACCCACCCCACACAATAGTGGTGGTCCCCAGGTTGCTCTTAAGTCAGGATGGTGGTCCCTTGCCTGGGTCAAAATCTGTTGAAAACCCCTGCTTTAATCCATCCATGTGTCCCTCGGCCTCTCCTCCCTCAGGTACGAGCTGCCATTCGACCGTCACGACTGGATCGTGGACCGCTGCGGGAAGGAGGTGCGCTACGTCATCGACTACTACGACGGAGAGATCAACAAGGACACGTACGAGTTCTCCCTCCTGGACGTGCGTCCTGCCTTCGACTCCATGGACGCCGTCTGGGACCGCGTGAAGGTGGCCTGGTGGCGTTGGAGCTCCTAAACGAAACGAAAGACTTTGTCACTCCCTCTTCTCATTCGTTCGGGAAGTGACGTGTTGTGAGCTTGTAGGGTCTGCCGTTTTTTAAGAACCTGCCCAAACTACGAACGAACAACCATGTTGAAAGCAGTTGATGCCTACCTACCACGCCATCGTGCAAGGATCTACAAGCTAACAACATGTCACGGACGGTGCTCCCTTGTTTTTATCAGTTCTTCCTAGTAAGTGACATTGTCGTACTACTTGTCTTGTATACAAGTTGGACGACAATACGCTTAAAGGACGGAATTGAAGAATGTCACACATGGACACCCTTCAAAAAATACTTGTTTGGGCGGAATCCTCTATTTTCACATTTGGAACCATTGAAGCAAGTCAAGAACACTCTACGTCAAAGAAACAGGCTGTACCGAGCTTCGACATGCTAATCAATATGATTTTAAAAGAAATAATAATTAAAAAAGCAAAATTTAGGTATGTTGTGCAGCTACATGGAATTGTATGTTCTCCCAGTCCCTACTGGAACCCATAGGATTCTTAATGGAATTATCGTTTGATAGATATTGGAAAACGAACACTTTCCCTGGGTGCGTTTGGTACTCATTACGGACCCCCGTACCTCTGAGAGTGTACACATGGAACCGAATGGACCCACTCGCAGAGTTAACGGAGCCACAAGGGTCCATTTGGTTCTTGACTATCAGTCATATCGCCGGGGACCCACTTTGAGAACCGCTGGTGCACACAGCATCCATGCAAGTGTTTGTACTGATTCTGATTCTGGTCAAACCCACTAGCCTGGGTTCCAGCCTGATTTGTGCCGTTCCGCAGATCTGAAAATGTCACTTCGAAACTCAGTCTGGACAGAGGCTGCTTGACTCGCATTTCATGACGTCACCTGTTTACGTAGCCACGTTGTTGCTGATACGTCATTAGCCAGTGCCACTCTTGCCACTGTTAACAAAAATAGCACCGTTCAAGACTTGAGAGTAAAAAGCCACTGTAAAAAGTAAACGGTGACAGTAGTCACTGTCAGATTCAGTACTAGTACAGAAAGAATTACGGCTGTATGTGTGGGGTGAGTTTAGTGAACGATAAGGGGACGTCGCAGGACAACAGCAGTGGCTGCATTAGCTGTGCATTGAGACAACGTCATACTAGTGTTTTTTTTTTCTCAACCCTCGGCTCCAGTTCAACCTTCATAATGTCCCGCCCTACCTGTGGGGAATGGGCTACTTTCCAGACATTTTCAGATCCACGGAACGGAGCAGATCCGTCTGGAACCCCAGGCTAACAAACCCACCTCATTTAGGCCATACCATGGTCTGGAGAAGCGGAAGTGGAATCAAGTGAAAATGTTTCATGTGAATGCTTTCAGGAATACGCTTCGACGTCCCGCAAGATAAGTTTCATATTGTTTTATCGTGTTGAAGTGGGTTTGACCAAAGGGCCGTGTTGACAGTGGGATATAGTTGTATTTAGGGTATAGTTTTATTTTTTTAACAAAAGGAAGGGGAAAAAATGCTCTCAGCTCAGAGATCATAAGCAATCAGAATCCTTCCCTTCCCCCTCCCTGTTTGTTTGTGTGTGTGGTGTTGAATGCTGAGGGGATATCTTTGTATCCAAGGTTTAGGGTGCGCTATATTTGAATCTTTACTGTGCGACGGCGTCAAACACCAAAAACTAAAGTTCACAAGCTGTCGTCTGAGACGTGTGAGTGACATGCTGTGAACTTGCAGGTCCTACTGTTATCATAGTGAGACACTGCGTCATACAATGAAGTATAAATTAGGCGTCTGAAGTGAACGGTTTGGATTGTAGGATGGAGTATCCTGTCTATACTGTTTGATTGATTGATTACTTTATTGACAGAAATGTAATTAGTACAGCATACAGTCAGACACGAATGAAATCAGTACAGGGTACAGTCAAACACAACAGCCAAAGGGAACACCGAAAAAAGTCCTTGCGGTCTTGTTTCCATTCAGGTCCTGGGTATTCAGTTCATAATCATTACATAAAAATAATAACAATTTTTCAAATCATCATAAAAGGTAAACAATCTAACAAAACAGTACAGGTTAGGGATCAAAAAGGGGTTATAGGGAGGTGGGGGAAGTCGCTGGACTAGAGGGAGGGGGGGTAATCATTTCCTCTCCCTTTGGCATGCTGAAAGGTGTTTTTTCAGGCCTGTTTTAAAGGACGCCAAAGATTCACTCTTTTTGAGTGGTATGGTCTATAATCTCCCTTGACAAACGGACGCCTTTGTACACAGAGCACCACATTCTGTCCGTCACAGGCGTCTTACATTTCTCTTGCTGTGAGCA
>OOFJ01087317.1:4362-15138 GCA_900323375.1 Benthosema glaciale
TCTGTCTCACACACACACGCACACACACGCGCACACGCGCGTGTGCGCACACACACACACACACACACACACACACACACACACACACACACACACACACACACACACACACACAAACTAAACTATATCACATCAACTAAACAGATTTAAAATACAAATGTACAATTGGTTTCAAATGCTCTGTTTTAGGCATTTTCATTATGTCACATATAATTATTATGTTTAATACTTACAAAGATATCCCATGCGTCGTTGAGTCAGATTTCATTAGTCCAACAGAGAAATTGCAATTCCTGTTTCCTGTAGAGAGCCTTGCTCTTTCTTTCTGGTTACCTGAGAACAATGAAAGTCCTTAACCGCTCCTGGTAGGAGCCTGGTACGCACTGATGTTGCTAGAGGTCTATAAAGTTTGGTTTAGTTAATAATCCATCAAGGACAAAAGATACTAAAGTCAGTCACGACTTTTCTTGATTGTAAAAAGGTACAGTCTATACTTGAGGTTGTCTATAATAATATACACATCTATGTGGCTACCTGTTGCTGCTCCTCATGGATAAACGGCTGAGGTGTTTCTTCTCTTGTGTAAGAAAATGGCCTGCTATTTATAGTCAGACACAAAGTAACTCAGCGAATGATAAGGCAGAGGAAAATTCAGAGTTAACTTCTGAAAGCTGTCATATGTCAGCATGAAAACAGAACCATATTAAAATTATGATACAGTCATTTGTTACTCTGCTACATGCTAATCAATGGTAAATGGTGCATTTACATACAGTAGCGCCTTTACCCAATTGTGCTATACAATGTGCATTACATTCATCCATTCACACACTGATGAGGGAGGAAACCAAGGTCCCAACCTGCTCATCGAGGGAAGTTAGGACAGAAGTTAAGACAGCACTAACCCAGGATCGAACTGAGAACCTTCCGCTTCCCAAGTGGCTGGCCTGGTATAGTGTCTTAGGGCACTGTCCCATTTTCACGTTCATAAATTGTTTTATTGACTCGATCTTGTCTTTTTCCCTTGTGTCATGGCTTGGTAACCTGTCTGACCCTGAAGGTAGTATTTGACGATTTGGCCAATTTTTTACAATTTTATATATATTTTTTTATTACTTTTGACGCAGTAATAGTTTCATTTTACTTTTTCATTTTGGAGGTCATAAAAGGTTAGACAGACATAGTATAGATTTTGTGAATGTTTTTCTTATTATAAATATAGTTGCATCTGTTTACTGTTTGGTGCAGTGGCTCTGATGTTACGTACTATTTACTACTGGTACTTTATTGATTCCACAGGGGAGGATTCGGCCATTACAATGGGCAAGGTATATAAGGTTACATAAATATATAGATAAAGAGACATAAAGATTAGGGACAAAAAAAAGACAAAGACTTGTGATGTCACATGATTTCATCATCATGTCACCCTGACATGGGATGAAAGGTCCTCTGTTTAAGTGGTCTTGTTTAAGAGTATCCAGATAATGCCTTAAAGGGCAGTTACCTTGCCGTGATGTAATTCCAAATGTGGACCAGAAATGAAAAAGAAATGTTCCAGTGATTAGAAATAATTAGTTCAAAATATGCTCCTCATTGAATTGCAATGCACACTAAAACGGCTCTCAAAGTCACTATTTATAACGAAACACAAACAAAGTTGATTCAGACACTATAGAGCATCACCATAACTCATGCAGCTTTTGTTTTTCATAAAAATGTTACCTTCCTGTTGATTTGTCCATTTCATTAGAAAGACTATATCTGTAAGAAGGCGTTGAGGGTTGATTTCACCCCAAAACCAATCTGCAAATTGTAAAATCAACAGGAAGGTAACATCTTTAAGGAAAACAAAAGCTGCATGAGTTATGGTGATGCTCTATAGTGTCTGAATCAACTTTGTTTGCGTTTCGTTATGTACTAAAAGAGTGACTTTGAGAGCCGTTTTAGTGTGCAATGCAAGTCAATGAGGAGCATATTTTGAACTAATTATTTCTAATCACTGGAACATTTATTTTTCATTTCTGGTCCACATTTGGAATTACATCACGGCAAGGTAACTGCACAAAAAAAACTCAAAACAATTGGTCTTGCCCTATCTTGCTTATGAGGAATGACTGCTAAGATGCTCACTCTTCTGGTTCATAATGTACTGTACAGTCTTACAAATAGTAAGATACTATTTGTCAGGTATTATTCAGACCTCTGGAACATAATCTTGTTTTGGCAGCACATAGCAATCATAGAAAAAGCCAGGAAATGGAATGCATTCTAGATAAAGGTCATAAATGATGAAGGCATAAAAGGTGAAAACAGTGAGACATATTTTGTTTTTTAGCTAATTAGTTTCCCTGACATTTTAGAAAGCTCTAACCACTCCATATTCTGGACATTAGCAAAAGAACATCTATGTGTTGTGACAAGGTGGAGTAAACAGAAAAGGGCAGTGCAGCCTAGAGAGACAACTCAGTTTATAGGGTTTAAGTGGTTAAAATCTGAATTTACATATTTATGTTTCATTTTATTTGTGTATAGGCCCTGTCTCTTGTGTGTACAGTATATTGCCCGATTTGAGCTGTTATATTGTTTACAAAGGCCATTATACTACGGTCAGAATCTGAACAAATAACCCATCACAAATTGGATCATATTGAATTAATACAGTTAATTCCTTTGGCATTTGAAGCAGGGACAACACAACATTGATTAAAATAATGATACTGAACAGATAAACAATGTTTCATGGTGTCTCAACAGTAGCCTACAGCGTAGCCCTCTTACAACAATAGAAAATGTAAGTGACCAACAGCTAGTAAAAGGTCAGGTGTAAACTTTATTGTCCGCAAGGGAACAAGCTAGCCTTCGACCCCTGCTACTGCTCCATAAACACTCTGACCTGACCCGTGGTATAGGTCCCCCCCTAGAGCACGGGTTTTCAACCGGTGGTATTGCAGGTGGTCCCTGCATGGCTCGCCTCCAATGCATGGCTTTTGAAGATTACGTCAAACGGAAGCCAAGTCTATGGGATTTCTAATGTTTGTTTAGGGCACTTTAGTGTCAGCCAAAAGTCTATGGACGATTGTTTGTTTAGGCAGGGCAACTAAACGATGATGTGACATCATGTGATCGAGAAAAATACAGTGGGCACCCCACAAGTGTGATTTCTTATTTGATACCTGTTTCTTGTGAATAATAATATTTTGAGAGATGACTTGTGGTGTCCCATTTGGTCCAGGGAAAAACACGGTACTTAAATAGTTTATACATTCAAACAAAAATCTTTTTTGTTTTGTTTTTTCCAGCTCATGAATGTATAGCCGTGACATGTGACTAGGTGACTAGGTAACAAGGAAGGAAAACAAACCATGAAATGTGAACCCCTACCACCTTGTGTCAGATGGGTCTATGATGGACCCTCAGGTTGCTCTTAGTCAGGATGGTGGTCCCTGGGTCAAGATCAGTTGAAAAACCCCTGATTAAACAGATCAGTTGACACAGATTCAAAGGAGTATTTAAATCTATTTAAGCCACACATGGGTACCCTGTACCTTCTGCCAGAGTGCATTCATTTATGCTCAACATGCAGAACATGGATAACGTTTTTGAGGTCAACGTTTTAAGGTCAACCACATCAATGCAACTCCTGCCATGGGATAATGTTTGTACGTAGTTTCATGGCGAATCACTGATGTGGACTTTAGTGTCATAAATAGACTGCAGAGCGGAGCTGTCTCAAGCAATGTGGACCAGTTGCACTAGGGATTACCAAACCAAACTCGATGCCAAATCTGACTAAGGCGTTCCAAGACTGTTTGATAGAACACTATAATATACATTTTTGGTCAACACCATGAACCCTAAATGTAGCCTTTGCGGTCATCTGTAACCTGAATAATAGTCACCCCCCAGCTAAGATGGTTATTTAGGTTAGCACTTCCGCACATTTTTACGTAAAAAGGAGCTGATGACACAACGTTGAGGTGCTCCGAGTACTCCAGCCAGGTTCTCGATTCTGACAAAGCGCTATTAACACTGACCTTTTGTGTATGGTTAGTTAAAATGAATAGTACCAAGGGGATGGACATTAAGGTCCCTCAACCTCTTAATTAAAATATGTGACTGTAATTGAATGCTGAGATAAAATCTGCAAGTAGAATGCATGCATAAGATGTCTTGTCCTCTGCAGCCATCCTTTATACCTCTGTTGCACCAAACTGAAAAGCATCCAATGAACAACCAACCACTGCCTTTGAATAGACTGATGATGATTTTCTCAAAACACTTCATAACTTCTGAAGTCAAATCGACTGGGCATCAGTGGGCGGTAATCATTATTTTCCTTACAGCATGCCTTTTTGGGAACCGGACGAATAATAGAGCCCTTCCAGATGGAGGAAACTGTATGCGAGTCCAGTGACCTCTGTACAGTATGTTTCCTGACTGCATGAATGCAGCAGCCGGCCACAAATCCCACTTGGTCCTGTGAGGCTTTCCGGAGACCTGTGTGTGATGAGAACAGTCTCTGAACTTCACGCTGATCGCTGATCAATTATTTTGATCGATCATTTCCAGGTCACTATGTGTGGGTATAGAAACCCTAGGCCTAGGGCATCTATTTTGTTCCTGCAAGAAGCTGTTTCAAACCTTGCAAAAGTTGCTTTAATTCTTTGGCTTTTTCTCTTTCATTTGATACACAGAGGCACGTTTTAGCTGGAGCCATTGTATCGTAAAAAACATATACAATATTGTGAAATTGTTGCTTGTGTATTCTGATTTGATTGGATCAATTTGACTAAACAAAAATACCTAACATTCTAAAGTATTCACTTTGAGTTAAAAGATAACTTATTTTATTTCCATTACAGTCCTCTTTCCAGGAAGACACAGATCATTATGGTACCCTGTACTGTCACATACCGTTGTAGTCTACATTAAAAACAATTTAGTACTATTAGAATTTAGTACTATATGAATTGTTTTCACTATTGAAAACAATTCATATTCAGTATAAAGCTACACACAGCAAAATAAACATATAGTGGCAAGGAGAGAAATTATAAATGTAAAATAATTATGAAATTACTCAACTTAGTTATAGAATTATATATCCTGCAATTTGTCCATCTCAGTTTTACCAGCAGACATATTATGTAATCAACTGACAACACTGTTTAGGTATAGATTGAATCCTTAGAAAAGCCCTTTGATCTTTGGCCTTTGTAAATGATTGAGTCAGACCATTGTGCTCTGTGAACGAGAGGGTATTGTTGTCTCCGCCAGGCCGAAGGCGTGGCTGAGAAAATGTTTTGCACCCTGCCTGATACCGGCCACCATTAGCCTGAATCCCGTTCACAGCTAAACTGTGCACACACACTCCTTGGATAGCATTTTTTGGAAAACACATGTGATACTATTATTATGATATTATGATTTTGTCCAAACATCACCCAAATCGGTACATGGTATACTATTTCCCGGATCTGTCAGTTTTTTCATATTCCATCCTGATTGGCTAACATGCTTCTAAAGTTTGCAGGATTCGTCCATTCTCAACAAAAAGCCTCAAATCATGAAGGTATGGGGGGCTTATGAGCCTTTATTGATAGATGACAGTAAGGTAGACAGGAAATGGGGAGAGAGATGGGGGGCAAAGTTCGGCGGGATCGCGCCTCGACACAATCATTCTGGATTACCACCCATGGTGCCTGGACCGCTAAGCCGGCCCAGGCCAGGATCTCTGAATGGTGATCCGAACATTGCTGGCCCACATTTTGTCAGGCTGTGTCATGTCAAAGTCGTATGATTTGTCACACACATTACTGCAGTGAAATTTGTTCTCCGCATTTGACCCATCTCTTGGAGTTTAGTTGATTTGACCCCCCAATCCAACCCATTGATGCTGCCTGCCAAGCAGGGAGGCATTGGGTCCCATTTTTAGTCTTTGGTATGACCCAACCGGGGATCGAACCCCGACGTCTCAGTTTCAGGGCGGACATTCTAACCACAAGGCCACTGTCTGCTAATGTTGCTGCTCTTTTTGTGTGCATGTATAAATATTCTGCACTTAGATGGTTCAGCGATGGTGTGTCTCTAGGGACCCCCATCAAATGAAATCATTGTCTCATCATGTCCTACTTGGTTATTTTACTTTGTTATACATTAGTTTACAAAGCCTCACCAAGAATACACCCAACAAAGCTGCCATATCACTGATTTCAGGTGGGGGGGATATTGTGTGTGGTGTGGGCTGTTAGATTTATCAATTCAAAGCCCAAAATTAAATTTGCTTCTCTCGTCCCTTGATGGGTTGACGATAGTTATATAGTTTAAGAATAATTAACCTATTAAACTAAATGATAAGATATCTCCCACAAGGTGACAGCCTGACTGACACCTGAGTTTGTCATAAAGTTAGTCAGTTTAAGTAGAAGGAATTTGGACGTGCAATGTAAGCCCATTGTTTCCAACAAAGTCCTCAAACACTGTGGACGTTTTCTTCTTTTTAGCTAGATCTCAGTATAGCCAGTTCTGTGTAACTTTCTGGCTTCCTTACTCAATAACTTTGAACTCTGCTTAATGATTGATGCACATTGTTAGTCTCTGTTATGGACTCTCCCTAACACATATGGGGCGGCAGTGGCTCCGGGGTAGAGTGGCCGGTAGAGCAGCTGGATGGTTCCCCAGTTTGATCCCGCGGGCTCCCCCCAGAGTTAGTGTCAAAGTGCCCTTGAGCAGGACTCTGACTGAACCCCTAATTGCTCCTGAAGTGCAGGATGGTGCCTTTCATGGTTTCCTCCGCCATAAGTGTATGAATGGGGGAATTTATTGCACAATCCATGTAAAGGCTGCTTTGTGGCAACCTGCATCATTTGCTCATGCTGTTCTCTTCTGTGGACAAAAGCAGCTGAATATTTACTCAATTAGAGGTGTTTGTAAATTAATAATGTGACTCAAGTCAGAATAAGAGCACTTAAAAAAATACGAATAAAAGT
This sequence comes from Benthosema glaciale, assembly GCA_900323375.1. Lineage (NCBI taxonomy): Eukaryota > Metazoa > Chordata > Actinopteri > Myctophiformes > Myctophidae > Benthosema > Benthosema glaciale. The sequence goes on from OOFJ01087317.1 coordinate 11,355, forward strand.
ACAAAAAATAAATAAATAGATACTAAATATATATAAAAAATATATAAACTATGTTACTCACATACAATTGATGTGAGTAATGATTGGGAGCATACTACTAAAACTACTAAATACTAGCAAACAAAAGAGTCCTCACCTCTTGTTGTGAAATGGGATGGGTGCTTATGTGTCAAGCACTTTCTCACTGTTATTAGAGGAAGTTATAATTGTTTTTTTGTTTTGTTTTTCTTTTTACAGTTTGTCTTCTGTTAGGGGTTGAAGCTGATACAAAGCAACAGTCACTTTTATTTTTGTGACACCTAGTGGCTATTGCCTGCACTACATCTGATACACAGTGGTTTGTGGTAGTCTATACTGCAAAGGTTCAGACAGTCAGGTCCAACACTATTATGATGTCCTGTCTACATGGAGGATAGGGTATCATTAATGCATGTCATTCACATAATGGACTGTCGAGCTTGGGATGCAGATCCCCCCTTCCATCAGTGACAAAGAGATAATGACTGTTCTGGGATAAAGGTGGATTATGATGTTCATATAAATACTGGAATACGGAATATGTGATCTCCATTCACAAGGTATCATCCAAACCAGACGGTGAACACATCTCGCAGGTGAGCGACCTCAACTCATACAGATCAGCAGCATGGCCGGGTCAAGAATCAGTTTTTTAGAACAATGTATGTACCAAAACATGATTTTCGGATCTGTCCATTTTGTCTTTCCAGTGCCTAGAACTGAAAGTGTTGCTTCCATGGATTCTTCTGTCATCACCTGCGGCCTCCTTTGCTTGCTGTTCAGCTCAGCCGTTCCCATGTGCACGCCCACTGATTATACTCTGTATGTGGAAAAGCCAGAGTGTGACTTCTGTGTGGCAATCAACACTACCATTTGCATGGGCTTCTGCTATTCCATGGTATGTGCACAGTACACATTTTGCAATTAAATATCAAACAATTAATATCAATGTCAGACGTGTCACTAACCTGCTGGAATGGCTACAAAAGGGTGTTTGTTTACGTATTAAAGACAATCGCCAAAGGAAATATGATTCATTACTATGGCTATTTTAATACACACCTGTGATAAAGTGGAACAAGTTTCAAGCTGAGATTTTGGACATAGGCCTATAGATTATAGACTATTGTGTGATTGGATTTTAGACCATCACACTAACCAATTTGTCTGCATTGTATATGCCTGTTGAGTTATAATTTGAAATTCGGGCAGGTCACATGTTAGGTAAATATTGTAGGCTTATTGATGGACAGTTTGTAATTGTTGAGGATACTGCAATTATTTTGATGATGAATGATAAACATTTTGTGTGGATTTGTACATATGTCCCATATGACATATTATGTAACATTGAAGGTCACAGTGGAAATAAATTCTATACTAAAATGCATTTAGTCTACAGGAATGCAGCTAGGGCACCTCAGCGACCATGAGATGACAGTAAATTAAATTAAAAACTATACTTACAGAAGGCTTCGATCACAAAACGTCACGACTAATTATTTGACTACATTAATAACTCTTATGGGAATATAATGATAACCTATTTTTATTGAAGTTTGTGACATATTTTCAGGGTTGAGAGCTGGAGTGATCAACTGACTTCCGAACACATATGGTCGAGCCTCCTATCAGCTTATGTTCATTCAAATATTACAATCACCGTTTCTCTCATCCTCCTCCAGCAGATTTTAAACTGAAACTGACAGCTCTACCGCACACAGCTAGTCTGTCTTGTTGCATCCCACCACCCCATTGTACTACCCATAGATACTCCTCAGATTTCAGATGAGTTAGGTCACAGGGAATTAAACAACAAAATACCAATAATACAGGGGAAGTGTATACAGCTCAATCTAGGTCTCTATAGGGCCGATATCACGCTCTGAGTGAATAAGCTGGACTATTAGATATGTATAATTGTAGACAAATTATAATATTAGAGAGTGAGATGTAACAAATTAAGGCACACGTCTTGTCCTTGGGGCAAAAAGGTTGAGAATCAATACTTGAATGTGTTATTCTCAGGGATTTGCACTGTATTTTAATGTAGTACCCCCCTCCCCTCACCAAAGAACATATTTCGCCTTCGTTGTCTCCACCAGGCCGAAGGCATGGGGACTATGTTTTGCACTCCGTCCGTCTGTCCGTGTGTCCGTCCATGTGTGTGTGTATGTGTCCGTCCGTCTGTTAAAACCAAAGCCAAAACCTAACCATTGGCTTGATCTCTGCACACACACTCCCTGAATACCAGAGCTGAACCTCTGCCCCAAAGTTTTCAAATTGGCCTGTTACAGCGCCACCAGGAGGCTGACATATGTAAAACACATTTTCTAATATTACTCCTTCAGATTTTATCCAAATGTCACGCAAATTGGCACACAGGTTATCCATGGTCATGTGATCAAGACGGGTTTGTTTGATTTCTCATAATCGTGATTGACTAAGATTGGCTTTCAAAGTTCGCAGGAGTTCTCCGTTTCAAACAAAATACCATAAATCACACAACACATTTTGCACACACATCCCGACTAGGCCTAGGAAGAAATGCCACTTGACATTTTTCAACTCAGCCTCATGGTGGTGCTATAACTGGCCGATTAGTGTTTTTACCCATAACTGCATCTGCATCTGTGTAAAACCTTGTATGCACACTCCCTAGAGGAAAGGAAAAACCTTTGCCATCTGCTCTTTATAGCGCCACCAGGAGGCCGACATAAAACACATTTTCTAATATTACTCCTTCACATTTTATCCACGTGATGTTTATATTACTCCTGTGTGTGATGTTTTGCCAAACATCACACACTATGCTCCTGGTGGAGACCTGTGCCCACAAGGGCACTTTTTCTAGTTTGAAGTAATTCTGTCAACTCAAGAGATTCAATCTTACATTAGCTAATTGCAATTGCAAGTAATTCAATTGATAATGTGTGTCTTTCCTTCCCACAAATCAACAGGACAGCAACGCGAAAGATTTAGTGGGACTGCGCTTCCTCATCGAGAAGGGCTTCCAGAAGGGCTGTACCTATGACAGGGTGGAGTACCACACCGCCATATTGCCTGGCTGTCCTGCTGACACTAATCCGCTCTTCACGTACCCCGTGGCCCTCAGCTGCCACTGTGGTTCCTGCAAAACTGACAGCGACGAGTGTGCCCAGAGGAGCAGCGGGGATGGCGCTCGGTGCACCAAGCCACTGAGACATATCTACCCACGCAACTACATGCTGCCCTTCTGATTCCTCTTATACTGTATGTTTGTTTGCTCATTGTCGGTCAGTACATACAAACGTACATACATACATACATACAGTACATACATACATACATACATACAAGGACCACGATGGAAACTAGTCCTCAGGACTTTTTGTGTCCTTTTAGGATCAAATGTCTGACAGTACCCTACCCTGTGCTGTGTTACATTTCTGTCTACTACACTATTCAATCAATCAATAAATTAAAACTGCACTTGAAATGATTCAAGGTTCAAGAAAGGCATTGGCGTTTTTCTTTGATTTTATAATAGGCCTATCAACCATGTTTGTATACTGTTAGAGCTGCCATATGGATCTGTCCAGACTCCAGTCTGAGCTCCGTTCACCACCAAGTGTCACTGTTGCGCAGCCTAACACACACACACACACACACGCACGCCAGGGAGGAGGGCTTGTACAGTACAGTACAGTACAGTACAGTACAGTACAGTACAGTACAGTACAGTACAGTACAGTACAGTACAGTACAGTACAGTACAGTACAGTAC
>OOFJ01087336.1:4493-15828 GCA_900323375.1 Benthosema glaciale
ATCTTGTCTGTGGTGAGGCCTAATGCTTTGCTTCCTTCCATTCGTGAATTCTATTGACCTTCATCCTTCATAAAAGTCCCAGGACTCTTCACAAGCTTTACTTAACACAAACTTGTATAGTGCCATGCATTCCTGTAATTTAAAAAGTTCATACCGTAATTCCTTCACCATTTATTTCACCAGTTTCACCAATCTTAATGTGCATATACTGGCTCGTCATTGTTATTATTTTGTTTTGTTATTTTGTTTATTGTTTATAATAGTTTTAACCTTTATTTGCATTTGAAGATGAAAGCTGCTCTACTGTATGTAACGTCCCTCTTCTACCTCCTATTGGAACCCGGTGTCCTCTGTCATGTGCAAGTCCTGACTCTCATTTTATTAGAGCCTGCCTGCTTGCTCAAGAGATATATTTCAATCAATCAATCAATCAATCAATCAATCAATCAATCAATCAATCAATCAATCAATCAATCAATCAATCAATCAATCAATCAAACAAACAAACAAACAATACAAGGGGAGCAAAATACCGTTCTCCACAACTCATGATGCTTCACATTTAAAAACAATAGACACATTAAAAAGATCTTTACCATCAGGTCAAAATCTGTGTCAGATCCTTTGTGGTGTAAGAGAGACATGACCTTTGACACAATCTAAATGTCTCAATAGAAGAGCAGGTAGACAAAATACATCCAACTTAATTGTATAAGGTATATTATGTTAACATACATACTCTACCATACAGATTGGACAAAATTAAAATGTATTAATTACAATAAAGTTACAGTGCCACTTTAAAACCTTTTTCTTTTTTTTTCTTGAAAAAATATGTTGTTACACCAAACCGATTTTAATGTCAGATAACTTCCTGGTTAAATAAATACAACATGCATTACGCTACAAAATCTTGAATCATTAGAGCCGTTAGACTTCTCTGGAGACTCGTAACTGCTTAATCAGAGTCCCACAGGAGTCTGTACTAAGCCCCCTCCTTTTCCCCCTCTACACCAAATATTGTTGCCGACTAGGCTATATATAATACAGTATCTAGAAGCTAGAAACGCTTTGCAACACAACATGTGAGATTGTAGATCTGGTATTGTCTGCGAATGTTATATCCCAGAATTTTAGACTCTAGGGTTCATGTGGAAGCCAACAAGAGTATTATTCTGCTGTGATGTCCTACAGTGCCAAAGGCAATTGGCATGCAAAATGGGTAGTCAAGTCATTACCATGAACTGAGACCATTTCCTCTCAGACAGATTATATTTAATTACAGCTTTCATTAAAATCATTAATGAAGAGTGCAGACCATGCCACACAATTAAGACTCATTCTACAGATCTGAAATCTCTATCTCTTGAGGCCAATTTTGATCTGATCTTCCTATTCGTGCCTGAGTGTCTACTACACGACCAAAATGTTGCTTCACATTAAACTTTACTTTTGACCGTGAAACTGGAGCATGCGGTGTGGGGGACTATCTTTTATTGTTGATATTGTTGTCCATGCACACCTTTAAATGTAATAATCTAGATGTGTGAAAGTTTTTCTACACAGCATCTGTGTATTCTGAAAATAGCACAGTATCAGCACTTTATTTTATGTATTTATTTATGGATAACAAAACATGGTCATTATAGGAAAAGATTCATTAAACAAGTTTGAGCATACATTTTTTTTTAACAATGTGTTTATTTTTTATTTTTTTTCCACATATACACACGACATGACATACTGTGACAAGCACTGCTGTTGCGTAATTAAGAATTCATAAAGCAGAGCAGACAGCAAATCCCAGCGGTTTGAGCATTTCTGTTATCCAAGATACCATGAAATAATCTTTATAGGTAAAACTACATCTTTGTCAGATTGCACAGGGTTAGCACAGACTCGGCTGCTTGCTTCATTAATTAATAAAATTAAACAAGGGTGCAGTCAGTGACAGCCACACAATGCTTGGTCCACTGACATATCTGCTTAATGGATTACTTATTTACAGCAGAATATAGCAACAGCAACCAACCATTCATATACAATAATTGAGAGTAATCTATCAGCAACAGCAACCAACCATTCATATCCAATAATTAAGAATAATCTATCAGCAACAGCAACCAACCATTCATATCCAATAATTAAGCAATATTACACGAGAGGGGGTGATTTAACGTGATTCTTGGCACGACAGTGATGCGGTCAGGAACGAGACGCAGTCGAGTTACGCAAGTGCCAAGAATCACGTTAAACAACCCCCTCGAGTGTAATATTGCAATTATACAACAGTTGTCAGTTACCCTTAAAACGATTAGAATCGCTGAAAAAAAAATAAAAAAAAATCAATGACAGGTGTAGTCACTACGACCACAAATGTCCCAAGAAACTTGCTAGCCTAGCCACAAAGTCTTCTGCGCTCTGAGTGAAAAACGCGGCTGAAATCTTTGTTTTCAACCAATCAGATTAGTTCCTCAAAACGACCTGTGGTATAATTGAGAGTAATCTAGTATCACCCAGATTCAATCGGATCCATCCACGCTAACTTCTACACACAGCTTTAATCACTTACAGTAAGTCCCTTATACCTATAATGTAGTGTTTGTGACCCGAATGCGATCCCAATCATCTGCAGGGGTCAATAATATAGGTCGTACCCTAAACAGACAGACATAGAGACATAGAGACACAAACTGCCCTTCATTGGTGTGGCGTGTGTGCCGTTCAAAAATACAACGAAAGGTAAGGTCCATACAATGGATCATACTCCTCCTCTTCATCAAAATGACAAAAGAGAGAGAGAGAAAAAAAACAGGAACTAGTCTGCCACCTACCCTGCTGAACATGTGTTGTCCTGGAAGTGGTATATGGTGAAGCAGTGGAAAACAGGAAATGCCACTGTGTGAGAGATGTGGTGCATCTAGCTCGGGGGGGTTTAGCCTGTCCTGGCGGGGAGAGAGAGAGCAGCACAGCACAGCTGCTCAACAGCATGCTGGGAATTTAAGAGAAAGACGATTGATTGCCTTTTAATCGCTGCTGCTAGAAACGAGCCGTGGCAGTCGGGCTGTGGCGCTATACGCTATCTGCTGGAGGGCACCGTAAAGCCCAGTGTGAAACGTCTTGTTTACTGTTCTCAGAACTCGGGGAGAGGATTACTGGGTAATAAACAGCGGGTCTCTCGTCTGTTATTTCCATTCCCACCCTGGTCCCAGTTGTTGGCCTAATTTACACTCCGTCACATGATGTAAATAGCAGATCGAAAATCATGCATTTACGTCAAGCGACTGCGCAGTTCCATTAAGTATGAAATAAGCTTTAGAAATGTAAGTGCATCAAAGCCTTGTAGCAATAATTGTAGTAATACTCCATAAGTTAATTATTATTATTATTATTAGTTAAACATATGTTTATTGATTTTTCTTTACCATAGTATTCTTAAAACAATTATTCACATTTCATACACCCAAATGGTCAGCACGAACACTAAAACAAAACCTTCAAAGAAACAACAGGAAACAAACCTGAAAAAAAGGGAAAAAAAGAAAACAAAAACATTACATACAACAAACATAAACAAATGCACAATGTTACCCCCACCCAACAGCTGACTAGTTAACCACTATACCCATAATTCATTTGTAACTCTGAGTTTACACACCAAGTAGAATAGACCCTTTAGACCCTAAAGTTTAGATGATTTATCAGCTATCAGTGTTCAAGTTCCAAATTTGTCTGCTCATTTCTTTGTGTCATCACTTCCAATATCACGTGTTTCAACTGTAATCTCTGTATGAGTTGTTTATCCTGATTGGATAAAAGTGGTATTCTGACCTGAAAATATATTTTATGTTTAATTAAAGAGCTGGACTCTGTTGCTGAACAAACACTCTATAGCAATACTACTATATCACTATCACAATATAGTGATATTTAACACTTATTTTAACCAAAGAAAAAGAAAATCACTTACTCTACCTTATTAATAACATTCTCAAAGTTTAATTAACACTCACACATTACGGTGCAGGACACAATTGCACAAGGCTCTGTGTAACACTGTGTTACGTCTCTGTTCTCTGTCTGGGTGACGCACGGCAGCGGCTAAGAAGGCCCAGTGGCTGGAGAAGGAGGAGAGGGCCCGGCGCCTGAGGGAGAGCCAGCTGGAGGAGCGCAGGAGGAAACTGGAGGAGCAGCGGTTGAAGCTGGAGAAACGCAGGTCCCTCCTGGAGGAGAAACAGAGGCAGAAACTGGAGAAGAACAAGGTGGGAACAGTATCACAGAACAGCGTTAAAGTGGCGTTTTGTTCTGAGAATCTCAGGGGTGTTGCAGTGCTGGCATAGTCCAAGTAGCTATGTATTAGTGCTTAAGCCAGTATTATTACTAGGACACTTTGATCCACTAGAGATGATTATTCTTTGTGATTAACCTGAAGTTTGATTGATTACTTTATTAGACAGCAATAGAGTGCAGCTAAACACTTGGTCTAAAAGGATAGCACAAAAAAGGTCCAGGAGTGTTGATCACAGACCTTATTTTCTGCATAAAATCTGTGGTAGAAAAGCATTTCACTTTGGGGAGCGACTCCATTGCAAACTCTCCAGGTTTTAGAACTTCAAACCGTGGCACTCTGTTTTTGGTCCACCTCGGCTTCCCTGGTCTCATGACATTATCTCTTGCTGTCCTATCACTTCTTATACATAGAAAAAGGCGAAAAGGTTAGCCAATCAATCCATGCATGCTACTACGTTGATAAATATCATCCAGCCGGTGGTGGGGGGGCAGGTACCTATACAAAATATTGTACTACAATCACAAACAAAACATTGTTTTATAATAAAAATCTTAAATAATCTTACGCAACTAAGATCATATTTGAAAGGCCATGTGGATTTGTCATGTATTGGTGGTGCTGAATCTGGTCTGAGCCTGAATGAGTCAGAGAGGTGATTTATTTTGCATTGAGTCTCTGACTGTGTTGTCTTGTCCCCTGCAGGAGAGATACGAGGCAGCCATCAAGAGGTCAACAAAGAAGACGTGGGCGGAGATCCGCCAACAGAGATGGTCCTGGGCTGGCGGACTCAACCAGACCTCCCGCAGAGAAAGTGAGTCGTGGCGCTGGAACACTGACCGCAAAGACCAACATAGAGCTTTAAGTTGGACGGGTTGCGTAGCGGTCCGTTGTGCCCCGCCTCTTGTAATGGAGAGCTCAGTTTTCAGGTTCAGTTCCCCCCCAGTGTAGGCGTTGTGCACGACATGGCGAAGAGTTGTTGAAAACCTTTTGTAAGTCAGCCTGGAGGAGAATGTTTGTTGAACGCATAAAATGAAGTAAATATAGAAGCAGCGAGGGTTTGTGCTGTTGATGTCAGACCCATGGATCTGCCAAGACGATCTGTATCGTACGCAGCTACATAACAGTGTCTGGATCATTACTCATTACCACAAATGATGCAATTCAGGGAAATTACTGAGCTTCTTTTCATGTGCAGCTTGCCGTCATTAGGGAGGGTGTACCACAGTTGACTTAGTCAATACTTGGCGTTTTTACCCCTAGCAGTACGTCAGGAAAATGTTGGCTTTGAATATTGACACGGAATTGATAGTGTCTAGGGTAATTAAAGTAAATTGTTTTTCTTATGTTCCAAAATGGTCCCCTAAAAGACAGAAGGCTGAAGAGACACAGCTTGGCTGTCAAGTAACTATTTCAGCAATGGTGTTGAGTTTGTCAGGAACCTGTGAGATAGACCCTCTGTTACTGTTACTTCTGTAACCTGTGATTATTATACCCATTCACATAATTTCACATTATTGTAACAGGAGCCTCTCTTGTGACTCTGAGGTCTGACTTCTTGGAAGTGTGAATGAGCCGGAGTGTGTGTGTGTGTGTGTGTGTGCGTGCGTGCGTGCGTGCGTGCGTGCGTGCGTGCCTGCATCTATGTTGCTGTGTGTGCGTGCGTGCGTGAAAAGGTTCAGAGGGTTCAGAGGTGTCTGTCGCAGCAACAGTTTCTTCTTTATTTAGTCCCAGCTTTTTTCAGGGGGCTAAAGGAGTGCGAGGAGTCTCGTTTCAGTGCGTCATACCTTTTTGCGGCTCTCACCTCTGGTGCACTTGTCTTAACAACCCAAGCACGCAATGTAGCACGTGTACCAGGCAGGAATGTTATTATTATTATTATGAGCATGCAGCCACTGTTTAAATAATACTGCATTAGAGGTTTTTTTTTTATAGCAACAGCACTGCACCACACAAAAAAAGAGTGTATGCGCAAAATGGCTACTGTAACTACAATATTTAGTCTTTTTTTGCCATTTTGTACTGTACATCCAAACCCTTTCAGGATAAAGATGAACACATACTCAAGCTCTGCATCATTCAAACAGGTTCTAATCTATGTTTCAAATAAAAACTAATTTGCCGTAACAATTATATTCCTGAGACCATAAATTGCCTGCTGAGTCTGATCTTACCAGACTTTTCCTTTTCTTTAAAATGAAGCATTAAAAAAACATTTATGTGCATTTTCAAATTCTATCCGAAAAGGTGTTGCTACAGTCGACAAATAACCAGATACATCCTTCAAACTAAAGCCTTTTGTGCTTCAGACAGACTCTGGACCCGAGTGTCTGGCTGACCGGTCCAGTTCCAGGATTCCCAATGCAACCCCATGGGAACAGACATCTTGTCAGTGGATAACAAGGCGGACAACTAATGACTCCAGCATTTCCCTCTTTGATCTACATCACTGTGGAATGCTCGCTGTTAACGGCTAACCCGGGGAGACAGCAAAGACACTCCAGAGCCCGATCTCATTCCTCACGATAGTGGCCTTTACGCAGATGAAATTTCCCCAACAGGAGGTAGAAAAGAAACTGTCCATAATGCATAATGCTGTCCATACTACTACAAAGCCAGGATACAGTTAAGTTGTGAACATTTCTTTCTTTAAGTGAGACCACTTACTTATATATAAAAATAAAATAACTTGTTCAAAAATAGCAAAAATAACCTCACTATGTGTCACCATCTGATTTGAGCTTGTATATCAGCTACTTTTGCCAAACAACACCATTGTACCACAATGCATAAATAAGGCTATCTTCATATAATTGGTCCTCAAAATGTTCATTGTTAAATGGCAGTTTTTTTCTAATTGATCTGTAGGATCAATTAGAGCCCTCCAGAAAGCCCTCCAGAAACCAGATTTAACTTATTGTTTTTTCTTTCTTCATCTTTCTTTCTTTTTATTAACACGAGAATACCTTCCAGGAATAGAAAGCCTGCAGTATCTATTAGCTTGGATTCCCCAGCAATTATGTCACTGGTACGCGGGTTTCTGAACTGTCCACCACCCTCATCTGACACACAGACTGAGTAGACAGATTCCCCAGCGATGATGTCACTTGTAGATGGGTCTCTCAACTGTCCATCACCTCTGAGATAGACTAGACAAAAATGGTGTCAAATTAGAATTAGCATCAGTGAGGACCAAGTATATGAAGATGGGTGAAGTGGTCCTTTAAGTGGTTAGTCCATCCTGCTTACAACCTTTAGCCAGTGATCGCTTGGACTTTTTATTATTTATTTAACCTTTATTTAACCAGTAAAAACAAAAAAAAGAGACAGAGTCTCTTTTTCAAGTGGGAACTGACCAAGAGGCAGAAACATAACTACACTCCAAATTTACATCGCACATGTCAAGTTATACATCACCAGCCAGTAACAAATCCAATAACAATACCTCCAGACACCTATACAATATATACAACAATTATCTGAAAAGATACATTAACAAATAACCAGATACAACATTTTGCACACCAATACACAAAGAACATTTAGGAAGGGAACCAAAAAAAGACAATAAGTATGTGGGCTTAGTACACATCCGAACATGTGCAGATGTTGGACTGTACATTTAAGATGATCCTTTTGAAACTTCTCAGGGGAACTTTCAGGGCCAATTTTAGTCTGGCTTGCAGGTCATTCCACGTCTTTCACGACCAGGGGCCAAAGAAGGCAAGGCACTTTTACCCCCCTCAGATTTAAAGGCTGGTACTACTACACACCGTAGCCAGACATTTGATCGGAGGTTAAGGAGGAAAATCACCAAGAATGGCATTGGAAATGAAAATATACCAATACTGCAGCCTACACGAAGTCAAACAATGATGATGTGTTCTGTAAGGTGAGTTAGTTCTCTTTGGCCCTCCAAAAACACAGAAACTCTAAAAAACTGTCTATCGGCAGTATCGGTCATGGCCACGAACGTTACCCCAGTAGCCAAAACCCTTGGTGTATTCATTAAAATAAAGAAAACAGTGCAAGCATGCTCCTTTCAGTTAAGAAGCATAGCTAAAATCAAGACATTTTTTAACAGTTCCCGATTTAGAAAAAGCTATCCATGCCTTCATCACATCATGTTTAGATTATTGTAATGCACTGTACAAAGGACTAACCCATAAATGGGCCTGAGGAGAATGCACAAATGATCTGTGTTTGGGAGATTTTATGCATTGGCTTCCCTGGCTGGCCAAGCCAAACCGTTGTCTTCATGGATTATACTGTATCTTAATATGTGACTACATTTCATCTGTTATTTTAGCTATTTATGGAAAGGAACAGAGCCTGGTCAAGTTCCAATCTGGACTTAATCACTAGCTCTTACTGAGATCCTATTAATTTGCAAAAGCCAGTAAGTAAACTCAAACTCTACGTCCTTGCCTATAAACATGTCAAATTAAATGATCGTGTTCTATGTGAGCCGAAAGAGATTTGTCAGCCCTTTTAATACAGTAGTTCTCAAACGTTTCAGGCCGCGACCCCCTAAATAATATTTGAACTGGGGATCCCCCACTCTGATAAGGGTTGTGGTAGCCTCGGTCCCAGGCTTACTCATCTGCGAAGAGAAAAGCCTGGTCACAATGTAAGGCAGAGAAGCTATCGGCGGAAGTGTCCGTCAGAACCATACGGAACATCCGTCAGATGTATTTCCCCCGGATACGATATTTCCCCCAACTTCCGTACATAGCTTCTACAGTGTAGGTCTTGCCCAGGGTGGGGTTGTGGGGTCTTAATAATTGTAAGGGTTGAGTTATTTATTTTTTACTTGATTCCACAGATAATTGTTGTGAAAATTATTTCTTTTTTAGGTATTAAACAGATCCTTTTTTTCTCAGGTGGTTGGCAGCTCATCTAATTACAGAGTAAACTAGAAAATTGTGCTAGCGCAGGTCTCCGCCAAGCCATGTTGCCTACCGTGGGACCTCAAAATTTGGAAGGCATACATAACCAAATGGAATGTAATCTGGAATATTTGTTGTGAATCACAAGACAAAACTTGCAGGAATAGTAGCAGAAAGTGCACCATCGGCACTACAGGGGCATTTGTGATCAACTCTGGGGACTGTGTGCGCCCCCACCAACATTTGAGTGTGTTTTACAAATGTTAAATGTTATTCAGAAATATTATAAATATATATATTTCCTAATTATTTCATAGGTTACAAATACAGGTCTACAATAAAGTGTAGCATCAGATTTGTTTTGATGCCATTCTGGAAGAAACAGAGGTTGCTTCAGCAATCATAATGTGCCAAAATGAACTGAACGTTGCCCTTAGGAAGTTTCATGAAGGCCACAATTGCCACCTTCACCTCTACCAATGATGAGTAAAACAAAACATAAATGTGCGCCTGTTGTATTTTAGTAGTTTATTAGGCAATTAAGTGTGAGGAACTGTCCGTTGTCCTGTAATCACATGCACTGACTTATAAAGAGCATAGCATAAGGATGTTTAAAAAATAAAAAGTGCTTGCAAAGTTTCACACAGATGGGTCCAACGGTACCAGAGATTAAAATGCAATAGCCTACTAGTACTACAATAACATTGTGTCAAATGCATGCAGCGTTCTCATTGTATTGTTGCTTTGACAAGCTGTCCTTTATTAACCTGTGCCTGTTTATCTGGACTCTGGAAAAACAGTCTGTACTTCCATGTAGTTCCAACTGCACTTCCAAACATTTTGAAGTACATTTGCCTGTTGTACTGTTGGCCTATTTAAGGACAATTTTGAGGTACGTTTACTTTACTTGAGTATGTCAATTTTTGAATAATGTTACTTCTACTCCATGGCATCTCAGAAGAAAATGTTGTCTACAAGTTAATAAACCCTTTTTGATCTACAAGAAGCTCTATAATCATGTGCTGCGATGTGACACGTTGAGCTTGTAGATCTGTTATTGTTCAAAGGTTTACTAATATAATGAGAATGATACTTTTGTAATTTTACTCAAAATTACATTTTGAATGCAGTACTTAATACATAAGTAACAGTGAAAGGAGTATTTTTTATGTGGTATTGCTACTTTTACTACTTAATACTTCTGAGTACTTTATACTATACCATCAATTTTAAACACGAGGGTGTAATTGTACTGTCATTATTGACACAAGAGGGTGTAATTCCACCGTCATTATTGACACAACTCTGGCGTCACTCTCACGAGCAAGACACTTCAGCCAGGTCTGTAAACATGAATGAATCAATAATGATGAAGGTAATCATGTACGGATTCAAACAGCCCTGTTTGTACATTTGTCTAAAGCATCAACAACACACTGTTGATCATTCGCTTCTTCTGCGAAGACTAGGCTATACATAATATTGGTTTTAGCTCAGCTTGCAGTGGTTTCAGTACTATTTGTCAGATACAGTAGATTTCAACGTGTGAAAGTGGGTAACGATAGGTCACAGAGTTGAACAGAGCTGGCAATTTGTTAAAAAAAACATTTTTTTAAAGAGAAACAGAGAAAAAGCATAAATTGAATACTTCATTTGCAAATAGATACTGTATTACATCATATCGGTATATGCACTTGCAGAAACATGCATTGCATACTCTGAGACATACTGTATACATACGGTTTATGCATATTACATGTATACATGCATGCATGTATGAATGGATATGAGTGAGAATGTTGTATGTGTGTGTATGTGTGTGTTTGTGGGTGGGTGTGCGTGCGACCGTGCATGCGTGCGTGTGGGCGTGCGTGCGTGTTACTGTGTGCACAGTAAGTACAGTACAGTATGTGTGTGGTTGAGCATGTGTGTAATAAGTAAAAAATGTGTGTTAATGTGTCCTGCTGTCTTAATTGTTTCTGAGATTAAAGTAACTGCACAGATTGTTGAATTTAATTGTTTGAATGCTTTATGCTGTTTTAATTATACTGTAGTCCTACATAAAGCACTTTATGTGCCCTCTGTGAAATAGGGTTAGGGTTAGGTTTAGGGTTACTAAGTGCGTGCGTGCGTGCGTGCGTGCGTGCGTGCGTGTGCA
>OOFJ01087382.1:8588-21644 GCA_900323375.1 Benthosema glaciale
CATGAAAAGTAAATTCAAATTCCCTCAGTATCACACACACACACGTACAAACTCAATCCATATAAAATGCTGCAGGTAACTTCACACACCCATAGCAGAGCAACAACTTTCACGCAAACACGCACGCTGCACGTGCACACACACATATTAATAATCTGAACTGAGACACCAACAAAAGCCCCTGGATTTTTTATTAATAAGCGTAGGTGTTTGTGTTCCTGCAGGGGTGAATGGCATCACATCTGCGTGGCATACTGATGGCTTTTACAACACCTCTGTGCCATTCCCACTCAGATGTGTTATGCACTCCCTTTGGCCCCCTGTAGATACGTGCCCTTAATTAGAAGAGAAGCGTGCTGGCAAAGTAGGAAGTGCGTGCATGCGTGCGTGTGTGCGTGCATGCGTGCGTGCGTCTGTGTGTGTGTGCGTGCATGTGTGGGGTCTCTTGTAGCAGTGTGAGACACATGGCGACTGACAGCAATGATGACACATCGATACCCAACATTATTCTTCGTTGAGCAATTTGGTCGTGTGTGGCAAACTTGGCTTGCACAGCATCGCATCGCAAGACCTTGTGAGCTATATTTTTACAATGTTTGGAAGACTTTGAAGCTTTTCACCGACATATACCTGTATACCCAAAATAGGGATGCCAGGGTGAAAATGGTATAAATGCATGTAATGTACATACGTACGGCACGCACGTACGTTTATGTTTCGTTTAATTATTTGCTGCATCTAGTTCACCACATTTGTGGGGTAAACTGTGTAGCATATTTGGAGTGTGATCGCAATAACATTGGAGTTATACTGATTCCCTGCTCTAGTCTTTGTAAACCAGCTGACCATCCAAGGTCTTTGATAATAAAATGCTGCATCAGCAGGCATCGGTGCATTTTTCATGCAAAACGTGTCCTCTGACCGTCAAAGCTAAATATGGTACAGTCTTGATGTGAGATCATCACTTTTTACTGCTGAGATGGAAATTATCTTTGGTCAACTTCACAACATTACCTCACAATTCCATCACTGATGCACAAAGCACACAGTACACACTTGGGATTTGTTTTGTCTCAAATACATTTTATACAGCATACATCCATACAGAACACAAATTATGTGTTGCAATAAAGCAACGCATTTATGTATGAATGAGGCATCAATATGAATAATTGTGACATTAAATACTTACCAGTGATTTTCAGATTATTTATTTGTCACACAATAACCACATATTTTACACATGCAGACATAATGAGCACTCTGTATTTTACAGCCAGTGGGGAAGTATGGAAGAAAAACAGGCACCACAGAAGAAATTATTTTCTTTATTCCTTCCTGCCCCCTATAACCATCTCCCTCTGTACCACCAAGCTGCAATAATATATAATTTATTACAATACTTATTTAAAGACAACAGCCAAAGCTTTAGGGTGGCATCATATATCATCTAGTTAAAGTGTGAACATTAAAGTGTCATCATTCTGTGGCCCATATGAGGGATACTGGATCCCAGCCTAACATAAAAATTAGGCTTTATTGATTCATTTTCATGATTCATCAAAGGATTTTGGACCATTTGGAGAGAATGATAGTGTCTGAGGATGCCCCTCAATGAATGCAAGAGATTTTAAAAGTGCAAGCCTATTATTTGGTGGTGGAACAGTTATTTTAGGAATCAGTCGCACATAGTAGCATCACAAAGATGCAAGATGAAGGGGCACGGTGGAACAATCGGTAGTGCTGTTGCCTCACAGCTGTCCTGGGTTCGATTCCCGCTGGGGACGATGTGGGTGCTGGCGGCGTGTTGCCTCCTCCCCGTCATCAGTGCCCATACCCGAGGCGGGGTTGGCGAAAGGGCCTGTAATCCTGGTCTCTAAACTACCTCCCCTGGCCAGCCGGGGCGCCTGATGGAGGGGAAAGACACTGGTTGGAATAACGTGTTCCTTCCACGCGCTACGTCCAACCAGGGAAACCCCCCCTGTCAGTTGAAAAGAAGAAGCTTGGACTCATGCATAGAAGGAATCATGAGGTCAGTCCGCTGCCCCCCCAGGTTGGCGGAGGGTGTACTGTGTAGAGCCCAGGATCACATTAGATAATAAGACACAGGGGCGAAAAATGGGTTCCAAAATCGTGGGATAAAAAAATATTGAATGCAAGATCCAGATTAGAGCAGGCGTCACTTCCTGGTTTTTAGACAGCTGGTGGATGGAAAATGAAGGTTGCACGTGGCTGCAACTTGCAAAACTTGTCTCGCCAGAAGTCACCACGGTTACTGCACCCACCATCCAAGTCTACTGTACGGAAACAGTCAACAACCGAACTGAAAATTGCACAGATAAAACGTGAGAAATCTCTCGCGTTGCTGATTTCGCCCTACAGATCTTTTGTAATCCATAATGTCAGAGTCGGGTCACCTATTGCGCCCTGCAGGAGGGGGGATGGGCATGATTGGATGCTTTGGAGAATAAACTATACCGCCCACCACCACCAGCAATTATGTGCAAATGTGAGCTTTGTGCTAACCTTGGCAACATTCTACTGAACTTGTCCTTGTGGGTCATTTTATGCATGTGGCAAGATCAGCTGAGCTGTGTGGTTCCCAGCGTGGGCTTTGGAGTTTTTAAGGGCACAGAGATGGGGATAGAGTCAAACAGAGAGAGACAGACAGGAAGGAATACAGAGAAATCCTGTTGTAGACGGCAAGGTTGTGACATATTTTGTTTGTTTGTTTGTTTGTTTTTTACATTTTTCTTAAACTTTGACCAACAGATCAATTATTTTACACAGTGTTCTAACCAAGAGGGCAGTACGCATAGTCCATTTGGCATAAATCCAGACTATAAATACTAGTTTTTATGAGACGTGGGTTGCGCTCTGCAAATAACGAGGATGAAACTTTTTCCGACTTGTTTGTATGTGCTCAGATTAACAAGGATAAATGAGAGATTCTCTATCTCTACTTATCCCTCTGTTAGAGAGTCCATTCAGCATTGAGTGATGGTCCTACTGGGAGATGAAGGCAGAGGATGTTCTGCTCTCTGGATCCCACTCCAACCATTATTCTGTATAGGGCGGTGTGTGTGCGTGCGTGCGTGCGTGCGTGCGTGCGTGTGCGTGTGCGTGTGCGTGTGTATGCGTCTCAGACAGACAGAGAACATACTGTGTAAGAGAGCCTATTTTCAATGTGCCATCTGGAGGACGGCCCTTCATGAGCCCCAACATGCTGGTTCCACTGACTATGGGTGGGAGACGAATAAGGATAAGTCCCTCCAGCCAGACAGTCACATTGCTATTGACCAGACAACCTGCACCAGACCAGACTAAGCCTGCAGGGATAACAGTTGCAAGAAAACTACATTTCTGAGCCAAAGACATTTATTTTTGTAACTTGTTTTATATGGGTTATAGGTATATGGTCACATTGATATAACCCCCTATAAAACAAATTTCTCGATGATGACAGGCTTTCAGCAGGTGGATTCATAAATGTATGTATATAGACTATATTTTAGGGGGAAAAAAAGAAAACTGTATGTAGCATTTCGTGAGAAGCGGGGATTGAACCCGAGCCTCCCACTCGCCAGTCCAGCACGCAACACGTCGTGCCAATAGGTCTGAGCCCGATTGGCAGGACTGTTGCGGGCTGGTTATTGGCTGGGGGCTACAATCACCCCCCATAGTCTTTGAAGCACATCCTCGCGCTTCTCACTTCACACTGCGGACCGCAGCACACGATGTCCCTCATGTCCCTCACGCGAGGATATCATGCTCCACGTTCTGCCGACTACGCCAGATTGTAGCATTTCGTGAGAAGCGGGGATTGAACCCGGGCCTCCCACTCGCCAGTCCAGCACCACGCATGTGGCGAAAAGGTCCCAACGTCTGTAGGCTATAGGCGTATCCTCAGGACATTTCTACAGCAGAAACATCAAGGAATTGCACCACCCTCAGTGTCTGCTCACGCTGCCGTACCTCAAGTCACGCTGCTGTACCTTCGAGACAAGCGAGACCGCAGAATCAGATGCAGAACAAACAGCCTATAAGGAACAGTCGTCATGCACAGCCAGGCCAGCAGGTTGCTGAATGTGTCTTACATGCTTGGCCATAGATGCCCTCCCATTCACATAATATAAAGTGTTTGTTTACTGTACATATCTTTATTCTGAGTTGAATACACATGCAGGACCAAACCCCAATAAGGGCTTATATTTGGGTTATCGTTTAAGCATTATTTTGTATCATGAATCTGTGACACGTACCGTTTTTTGCAAACAGTATTCGGTAAAAAAAAAAAAAAAAAGAACATAGCTGTCATCTGCAGTGATAAACCTTGGAGGTGCAAGATGTCACAAGAAGAACTTCAGAAAGGGGAGTGCGTTCGTCCACTCTCTCCGCATTGACGTCATTTTATTCGTATTATACCTCGGCAACCGTATAGTGTGTGCTAGCTGCCTGCAAGGCTTCAGCCATGCAGTCACCGAAATGTGCTTCCAGTGAGCTATATAAGCCTGCTCTGCAGTCCAGACAGAAATACAATAAAATCGTATTGCAGAAATAAGCAGAAGGTAATGTCGTGTGTGCCTACAGTATATCTGCAGCTGTGTGTGTAGACATTGCAGCAGATGGACCCCATGCAGGAGTCTAACTGTACATTAGACCCAGTCCATCACACACTATCAGCCCCTCTGCCCATTAACCAGCTGAAAAAAACCTAATTAGAATGGGTGCAGGCACACACGTGCGCACACAAAACACACACACGCGCATGCTCACGTGCGCCTGAAAAATCCCCTCATGGTCTCATCAAACGCCTAGCTATGTGAATCAGTTCATGTAATAGTCATGTTCTGCTGCTGGAGATTAGCATAAAGAGACAGAGGGAGGTATCTCTGCAGTGTGTGTGGCGTGCAGCCGTGGTCATGGATGTGATTTCTGTGTGCTTCTCTCCAGCAGCTCTGCTTGGGGCAGTGCTCGGTCATGCAGGCCGCAGTAATTTGTCTGTCTCTATCTCTCTCTCCAACAATATCTAAATGTGTACCCCGTCCCATGACAGTGTCGCCAGTGTAGCCAGATTTTGCGAGAGAAATGTCCAACCAGGTCTATGAAAACTACCAAAAGTAACTTTACTGAAAAACAAGCCCAAAGTCGTTTATAATAAGTAAACATGGCAAAACTACAAAAATAGCAGAGCTCCCGGGCAAGCTTGTAGGTCGGAATTGTTTCGCCGCATGACACAGACACAGTACTGTATAACAAGAAGCTGCAGCAGCTCACAACATGGCGGCCTCCTTCCATTGAGATCAAAGACAGGTGGCGCCATCTTGTGAGGTCCGCCATTATTATTTTCAATGGTGTGACATTACGTTCTCTTTTTAGATAAATCTTTTATGAAATTGTATTGTCTCGTCGCAGTATGTTTGTAATAATGTTGTCGTTTTCCAGGGATTACATTTTGTGTCTGTCTGTCTGTCTGTCTGTCTGTCTGTCTGTCTGTCTGTCTGTCTGTCTGTCTGTCTGTCTATGGGATTCATCTTGTAAACCACTGGACCTGAATATTTGTCACCTTTTAAATATATATTTTTATTTACTATGAAAACCTGCATCTCCCGTCCGTCTGTCCGTCCGTTAGTCCCCCACACCTCCATGATGATCACGGCTCGCGACATCACGTCTCCATAAATGGTCACGCCTCGTGACATCACGCCTCCATATGTGATCAAGCCTCACCACCATATATGGCAATCTCCATATATGAAGAAGAAGAAAACCCTGTACACTCAAGACACGCTCCATACCAGTACAGAATTCATTCCATATGTTGATCTGACCCCCTAGGCCCAAACCAAAATGCCAGCACTCATCCAGCAGTCTGCTGTCACCCAGGCTCATGATAGATTTTCCTGTATGACGGAAGCATTTGGAAATTGCGAGAGGCAACAGTCTGGTAACGCGAGACTACAAAGGGCTGGGCGTCTTACTGGTATTTAACTTTTTTAAACTCACACTACTGACACCATAGTACGGATGTTATAAGAAGACTGATGCCATAGACTGGCCACGTGAATTCCAACATCCACATAATCGAAGCTTGTTTGAGTTTGAGTTCACAGGGGAGAGCGCGGGGAGAGCAACGGACTGAACTCATGCTCTCTTCTATGCATGAGGATTCCAAGCCGCTTCTTTTCACCTGACAAGGGGGAGTTTCCCCAGTTGGACGTAGCACATGGAAGGAACACACTATTCCAACCAGTTCCTGTCCCTCCATCAGGCAGTTTAGAGACCAGATTTACGGCATGTTTTTTGTGAGGGTACCTACCCTAGAGGACACGGGGAGAACATGCAATCTCCGCGCAGAAAGGCCCTTTTCCCCCCTCACTTCACACAAGTGTTATTTTGTTTTATACAGTTTGGCCTCGACAAACCCCGTGTAGAGCTGTGTGAGAGAGCAGACGGTTCTGTGCACACAATGACAGCTGGCAGGGGACCGTTGTGTCACAACAACCCAGCCATCTTTCAAAGGGCTTCCCACACCACATTGTGACGGATGTGTCATTGTTTACAGAGCCTCCAACACAGATCTCAGGAGAGACAGCGGATCTCGCCCTTCCTGGATCTCTGCGGTAGACATGGAGATGAATGAATGGACATCGATGGGAAAAAAAGACAGATGGATCAGTGTTTTTCTACCAAATGGAACCCATGACAATTGTGGGTGTCTGTGCACCCATACATCAAAGCATGCTGTTGGTGTTTTTGGAAGGGTGATCTGAGAAGTACTGGTCTGGAATATTGCCAGTCATGATGAAAGGTACAAGGCTTCGGTTGACTACCAGTATTGTATAAAAGTAATAAGAAATACATATTCCATAATAGTCAATCTTTACACTTTCAGAGTTAAATTACCACTCAGGAGTCTGGTGTGTACTCACTGTACTGTAGCACTTGCACTATAGCCTCGACGACCTTAGTGGCATATAGCAAACGCTAAACTTATGTAATGTAGATAGCATTTCATGTAGACATACATAGCACTCTAGTGTATACTCATAGCTTTACTGTACAGATTTTCTACTGTTAGACAGATGCTAGGTACTTATTAGCTTCCTTATGATTCTTGATGACTATTATTTTATGTATTTGATGTATTGCCATGTGTTGTTCTTGCTTACTGTAAATCGCTCTGGATTAAGATCGTCTGCTAAATGCCTAAATTGTAAATTGTATTGTCACAGGTAGTACTGGGAGCATGGAAAACAAAGAATGATGATCACCTGATACCACATTTCACAGACCAGTCCCAAAAATGGAATGTTTGTCCCAAACTTCAAATGGTAAAAGAAATGCCTTGCATTTTCAATAGCCTTTTTTCATGTTGAGTCATTGATTGAGTCATACTGACAATAGCAGGTGGGTAATGCCCTACAGATACTGTCTAATATTGAAATATAAAATAAAAAAAAACGAAGGTAATTGAATTTCTGCTGAACAGTTCTGACCTGGTCAGCCTAAAACAACCATGACACGGATGCCATTTGTGAGGGCATTTGTCATTTGTTGTTTAATAGTCTGAATGTGATGTCTTGCATGCATGCATCCAGTCAAAGTCATCAATCAAGCCCTGGCTAGCAAACACCAGGTCAATTGCCCATCTGGACTGGCTGGCAGTACCGAAATAATGTGCCATAGATTGGAGGCTGGCCATTTGGATGATATGCCAAAGAAAGCAATTCAACGGATTGTATGATCAGGGATTGATATTGAACCCTAAAATAGCATCCACAGAAGGATTTGCATATCCCCAACATTGTACAGATTATGGAGCAAATCAGAGTTTGTTTTACAATATGTTTATATAAGAATTTACAAGAATAAATCATTTGCATTCATATGAAAAAAGGGCCATACTATGGCACATACAACACAAGTGTTGACAATTGACATGCACAAAAGCTGGCAAAACATTAAAAAAAAAGAATACAGATTCACAAGCACAAGACATGCAAGACAAGACAGAAGACACAAGACAGTCTACAATTTACAATTTACAATTTAGGCATTTAGCAGACGCTCTTAGAAGACCTACCACGCCATCTATGGACCTCGCTGAACCGTCTGTGCTGTGGCGTTGGACGCTTCAACTCCTCTATGAAGAAGTGGGGCCTATCGGGACAGTGTGGCATGCAAGTGTGGCGAGCCTGAACAGACTGCCGAGCATATAATCACAGGCTGCCGCTGCCCCCTATACAGACCACCCTCAGAAGCTGGTCTTTTTTACTTGGGACCAGAGACGAGGGCATGGCTGCATGACACTGAGTTGGCCATTGATGATACACGAAAGAAGAAGATACACAATGTAGCTAGATGAAGTAGAATGTGAGGGGAAAAAAGTCCTTATTTCATGGAATGTAGAGAGGAGCAGGCTCTCTCCATCCAAATGCATATCAACACACACCTTCTGAGGCCACACATTTCCATAAAATTCTAAAACCAACTTTCAGAAAGAGACTCACATTTTCACTATAACCGTTCGTTCACTGCAGTTTTCTTTGATGGAATGGAATGGAAGCACTTGTCATTACTCAAGCCCTCAGAGGTTGGCGTGTGCACGGCCCACAGACAGACAGATTGCACAACTCATTTCTTTGTCTATTTTGCCACCTGACATGAAAACAATTGTTTGCCCTTATTTAGGGTGGAGGCATCTCAGTCACATGTGGACCAGGTTTGTAATCAGCATCAGATAGAGAGTCTTTAATCTCTGTCGGGTTAATTAGAAAGAAGAAAAAATGTCAGGGTACAACACATTTTTGTTGTTTTTCTTCTTTATAATTATTTGTTCGGCCCAAAATATTGTGTTTGTTGTCCTGATTCGTCACGATCTGAGTCTTTGTTCGAGGCTTACAGATCTTTAAATAAATACTTTTTGAAAAAAGTGATTCCTGATTTCCTGGGCCTGTCTTTGTCATGAAAGGGGGCGGGACTGTGCCGCTCTATAGCGTTCTGTCTGTTTTCTTTTCTTTTTTTTCTTTTTTTTTTGGGGGGCGCGGGTAGCCGTCCTAGTTCAACAGTTAATAATAATGGATTGCATTTTTATAGCGCTTTTCTATGCACTGCGTGCTTACTCAAAGCGCTTACAATGGTCCATTCATTCATACATTGGGAGGTGAAGCAGCGAACAGTTGACGCCAGCGTCCTCACTTCCCACATTCACACACCAGTGGTGGCAACCACTGGAGGCAATGTAGACAGGAGGTACCGGGATTCGAACCGCCGACCCATGGATCATTGGACGACCTGCTCTATCTCCTGAGCTACAGCCGCCCTAAAAACAGTTACAGTAATTCCATGTTGTGTGTATGAAGCCTCTCTCTCTCTCTCTCTCTCTCTCTCTCTCTCTCTCTCTCTCTCTCGCGCGCCAACAAGGGCGGCCGAAAGACGTGTGTCCACCAGGTGTTGTAGACTAGAGGCCCTGGATAGCGAGGAAAACATCCACGATAGTCTGATTCATGAGCACTCATCAGCTTGTGACCCAACACAAAACACAAATAGAATCCCTATTGTTGAGAGAACATTTACCAAAAATAGCCGGTCTTCTACAAGCTTGTGTCGCTGGTGTCGACCGAAAAGAGAGTGCACCAAGTATTGAGTATCGAGTCAACTCAAGTCCGCTTAGAGGGTCTTAAAGTGGTCATGGTCATCACTCAGTGCTGGGCATTGTGAGGGGAGTAGGGGGTGTTTTGCTTTGAAAATGTCACCTCATTAATTTGTACTTAAGCATGTGTATTTCAATATGTTCCCTGGTATATGTGTTCCTGTCCCTGACTGCTCAGTGCCCCAGGTGTTTCTCATTTCTAATAACGAACAGTCCTTGTTGGATCATTGTCATGTGTTAGGTACATGTTTCAGTTTGTTTGAGAGCTGTCCATGTTATCAACTCACTAAAAAAATTGTTTGGTCCTGTCTATTTTGAAAATGCTAAGGTTTGCTAAGTGTTAATGTTCATTTTGACATTTGTAATTTCGCCGGGTGTTACATTAATACAGGATTTTACTGTCGAGTATGAACATGGCTCAAAAGAGAATCAAAAGAACACTTTCTTTGACGTGTAGAAACCGTGGTTTCTAAGTCCAAGGATTACTTGATCTCACATGCTGTAGATGGGACCCAGAGGACCTCATTTAAGGCAGGCAGGAGAAAGGGCCAGCTCAGCAGAAACGAGGCTCTGACTCCCCTCAGGCTCTGCAGAGGCCATGCTCAGAGGTAAGTCACTTACATGTACATTTTCCCTTTTTCAGATTTTTATCTATCTCATACTTTTTGAAGTGCTTCCTGTCCTCATTTTTTCATATTCCCTGCCAACAAAAAATACTAATCAAGTGCACACACACATGCATGCACGTACACACACACACACTGACACCACACCACACCACAAACGTACACACACACACACACACACACACACACACACACACAAAACCTATTTATATTATTAATCTAATGATTGAAACAGGATTAATTAAGTTCACAGGAAATACTGTAGACCTCACAAATACTCAAATTATTCCTCACAATATTATAAAAAAGCTAAGGCTTTCTTAAACTTTGAAAATCTTTGTAATTTACTAAAATTACTATAAAATGTATATCAGTGCATATCTCCTTTCATTTGAGAAATTAAACTAAATCCCAAACTACACCAATGCAACTAGCCGTGGCTCCTTGCAACTCCTTCCAACAAAAACAAATGTTTTAAGGACACACCAATGCAACGTCTTGCAACTCCCAGTGGGGATAAATGGCTGCATGCAGTATGTATGCAGCCAGCCAATGTCCTCATCTTTTCATATTCTCTGCCAACAAACAAACATGTACATTATATGTACTAATCATCAAGTGCACACACATGTATACACACACACACACACCACACCACACACGTATACACACGCACAGAACACAGCACCCTGCGGTTAGAAATTCAATTTTTATATTATGAATCATATGATTGAATTTGAAACAGGATACATTTTGTGTTAAAGGGGAATTCCACCCATTTTCGACATTTTACTATGTCATTAATATACCTTAGAGTTGTTGTGTTGTGTGGGAATAATAAAAAAAGTTCCCCCATTCTGTGTTTCATAGAAAACAGTCTGAAACTAGAAAACAGTGCAGTTACAGTATATAGGTAAAAAACACTAATCTAGCCTACTGGGTATGTGCGTGCAAGATTTCACAGAAATCACACAATGTGTTCATGATTTGCGGTATTTTGTTTGAAACAGAGCACTTCTGCGAACTTTGAAAGCCAATCTTAGCCAATCAGTATGGATTATGAGAAATCAAACAAACCCGTCTCAGCCTGCGTTTTGCGTCCCCAGACGCACTTTATAGTTAACAGGCACATTGAAGCAACACCCTCTGCATCCACAGGACGCAATTAATACTGTAGGCTACTGAGCATCATGCATGTATAGTAAATAATCCAAAAATATTGCGGTTAAAAAAAAAATCCACAGTAGGGCCCGATCCCCAAAACATGGAGGACGGTTTCTGAACTGCCCACAGCCCTCCTATGAGACACAGACAGAGTAGGGAAAAAATGTGGTATTTTATCATGAACATTAGTGAGGACCAATTATATGAAGATAGGTTGAAAAGTGGTGAAGTGGTCCTTTAAGGAATGAAACTAAATCCCAAATGACACCAATGCAACTATGTGGTTCCTTGCAACTCCTTCCAACAAAAACAAACGTTTTAAGGACACACCAATGCAACTTCTTGCAACTCCCAGTGGGCAGTGGGGATAATGGCTGCATGCAAATACATGCAACTACTCGCAACCTTTCAGGGAACATAATAGAACCTGGAAACATAGGGATGACCCCACATACGCACATGATATAAAAACTCCTTCTCTTAGGCCCAAAGCATGTCAATGATTTGCCTGATTTTTTTTATTTGTTTTTTCAGTTCAGTGTTTGATATTTAACACCTCCATTTGGGGCCTCATTGCTTCAGTACATCTGACACGTTCATTGAAGGAGATTGAACCTGTGATGCTCCTAATGCAGTGTATCTATAGGCCACCCTTCCTACCCTGAGTGTGTACAAATGGTGCAAATTGTACACTCCGACTTAAATGAACACTGAGGGTGTACCGTACTTCCTAAAACCCTACATATTTTATATAATTAAGCTTGAGCAATAACAAGCATGTGCTTTTGCGTGCACGCATGCTCATGTGCTGATGCAAAGATGCATGTACTAGCACAGATTATACACACGTACGCATGCGCACATACAGTACATGCGTGTGCACAGCACACACGCGCACGTACACTCACAAAAGCTATTAGTCTTCAATCTGTCTGCAGGGTTGGAAATGTCAGGACACCATTATGGGGGGACTGTATTGTGGTCTTGGCTCGGCTCACCTTCTGTATTTCCTGTTTTCCGCGGCGGCGGCCGGTGGAAGCGAGGCAGAGATGCCAGCCGATGCCAGTGTTATGGTAATGTTCATTTTGATAAGGCAAAGCGGCGCTGCTTGACGGACAGGGTCCCAACAATAGGCGATCTGGCCCCGTGGTTCTCTTAGCCTGGCGGGGCGGGAGCACAAAGCAGACATAATGAGAGGAGATAGCATTGTGATGGAAGGGCTGCAGATGAGAGAGGCAAAAGGTATTGCGTGCGTGCGTGCGTGCGTGCGTGCGTGCGTGCGTGCGTGCGTGCGTGTTTGTAATATTTGTGAGTCAGAGGGAGAGAGAAAATATAAGTGTCTGTTAATCAATCTCTGTAAACTCACAGGCAACGTGTGTGTGTGTGTGTGTGTGTGTGTGTTTGTGTGTGTGTGTGTGTGTGTGTGTGTGTGTGTGTGTGTGTGTGTGTGTGTGCGCGTGTGCGTGTGCGTGTGAGTGCGTGTGCATGCGTGTGCATGCGTGTGCGTCTGTGTGTTGTAGAGATATACAAAGCTTTATAATAGGCTGATCAATAACTCATTTTGGGGTGATGAAACAGCAGTCAATACCACCCACTGTCTGCTGCATACAC
>OOFJ01087774.1:2745-17926 GCA_900323375.1 Benthosema glaciale
ATCCGGCAATTGAGCCACAAACCACCATTTGAAGAGGTTTAGCCTCTTTTAGACCAAATTGTGTTATCGTCCACAATTCCATGTAATGCTGTATTGATGTGTAGTACCATAGGACAGGCAAACGTTGATCAAAATAACAATTTACAATATATAGCCTTATTGTGTAGACTTCTTTTACAGACTTAAAAGAAAAGAAGAAAACTTGAGACTGTAATCGTAAAATGAAGCCAAATGGACCCAGGCCATAAGGCTGCATTTTACGCTCTCAAGAGTTAAAGATCTAAATAGGATCCAACTCCAATTGGTTACCAACTCTCCATCGTTTAGCTGGGGGACCACCTGGAACCCCCTCAAGGACCACTGGTGGTGGTCCCCAGACCTGTGGTTGAAAACCCAACTGGTATAGATTATAGAAAACAAGCACAGTGATCTGACCTGCCCCTGAGGTCTTCTGCACATTCGTCACAAGGAAAGAACTTGGAGAAGAGGTTGATGAACTGGCCCATGTCCCGCTGCTGGCTCTGGGACGGCTGGTCAGGGTAATACGCTGCCATCGTGTGGAGAAAGGACCAGCTGCTACGCCCCAACTCTTCCCTGTCCAGTGGACACTGTGGCTCCTTCTGCGGTTCAGTATCTGCCTCCTGAAAGATCGCACAAATGTGGGCAACGTATGTGAAATAAATCGTCAATCTGAAAGTGTGTTTCTAGATCACAATAGTAAACACACATAAAAATACTGGTCTATATGTTCGAGTCATGTTTGAGAACAGCAATTCATTGATTGTAAACTAAAATATTAATTTGAGTTATGCATTTGACCTTCTTCGCCTGGAAAGGAGCCAGCTTAGGTGGTTCGGGCATCTGGTTAGGATGCCTCTCGAGCGTCTCCCTAGGGAGGTCCTCAATGCACGTCCCACTGGGAGGAGACCCAGGGGCAGACCAAGGTGCAGATGGAGGGATTACATCAACTCTCAGCCTTGCACCGTCTCAGGATCCCCCAGGATGAAGTCGCTAATGTTGGAGTCTGGAGCTCTCTGG
Source organism: Benthosema glaciale (assembly GCA_900323375.1). Lineage (NCBI taxonomy): Eukaryota > Metazoa > Chordata > Actinopteri > Myctophiformes > Myctophidae > Benthosema > Benthosema glaciale. The sequence continues at coordinate 3,784 of OOFJ01087774.1, forward strand.
TGGAGCTGTTGCCCCCACGACCCGACAACAGATAAGCGGTTGAAGATGGATGGATGGATTTGACCTTTGTACAGGACTAGTTTTACCCCATGTGGATACTCAACATAACATAGTCATGTGTCAGACAAACCTCTCCAAGCCAAACATTCAGAGGCTTGTGATTGGCCAAGGCTTTATCCATTATAGATGGATTATAATCGTATCTTCTGTGATGTATTTACAAACTGAACTCCCTGGGCAACCAGTGACTTCCAGGAAAGTCTGGATGGCAACCGAGGAAGGTCTGTGACGCTGGAGAGACAACTGACCTCCGGGAAATTCTGGCACGGTAACAGGATATTGCAGCACTTGCAAGAGGGCACCACGCAAGCTAGATAACGTACAAATGGCCAATACCCCGAGTCTCCAGAGAGGAGGGGAGGAAGAGAGACTCGCTAGGACAGATTAAACGGCAACGACAGTGACACAGACGCAGAGAAGGCTCAAACAACCCACCTTTACTCAATAACACCAGTGTGGACAACGACGCACACCACACAGATGAGACGTAGATAGGAGGACCCTACGCAGGACGCAAACCACAGTCCTAGAGACCTCTAAATGCCTGCAATCCCCTCAAGAACTCACAAGGCAGGAGGCATCTCTTATGCCACCTGTTGGCGCTGGCATAAGAGAAAGGACAATAGCTGGAAGCCTGGATAAGAGGGCCAGTGATAGAAATTGATTTATTGAAGATTCTGACTTTCAAATGTATATAATTTCTTAAAGATATTTTTTGGGGGCTTTTGCCTTTATTGATAGTTGACAGTATACAGGAAAGGGGGAGAGGGATGGGGGGGAAGACATGCGGCAAAGTCCGCCGGGATCAGTAATCGAACCCGCGGCACGCCGCCTGGCCGGCTCAGCTCCGGTGCCCAGACATAACCGTCTGGGGCCCCAATCCAACCCTTGATGCCGAGTGCCAAGCAGGGAGGTATTGGGTCCCATTTTTAAAGTCTTTGGTATGACCCGCCCGGAGAGCGAACCCTGGCCGGCTCCCAGTCTCAGGGCGGACACTCAAATGTATATAATTTCTGTCTTGATTGTATTGTATGTTGTACGGTTGTATTGTGCCTTTTGCTTTGGCAATGTAAACGTATGTTTTCTCATGCCAATAAAGCCCTTTGAATTAAAAAGGTTAAAGGTCAAATAAACACTCAGGAGGTTGGGGACCACCATGACCTCTCTTCCAGGCCAAGGCTTTAATCATTATAGATGGATTATAATCGCATCTTTTGATGTATTTACAAACAGACAGGTGTAGTAGTAGCACTGCAATAAATGACCCTCAACATGGAGTGGCTTTGTAGTACAACACAGACACATTTGGTTGTCCTAAAACGAACCCTGTACAAAGGTCAAATGCATATAAGAGACAGTTAATATTTGAGTACACACACACACAGGCATAGCCAACCTACATACAACAGCAAAGCAAACCCACTAAAGGTCTATTATTGTTACAGTTACAGCGAGCTACACCTTCCAAGATACATTCTCTTAAGACATATACTCTGTAAACCAGACAGTCAACCACGCAGCGATCATGAACTCAGATCACCTGCGTCGGAACCGCCTGCTTCGTCTGAACTTTCATCCACGACTTGAAGTCCGTGCAAGCCCGACACGGCTTCTTTTTGGGCTCCTCCTGGGTACTATTTCGCTCTTTCCCGGCTCTGTCCTCCTCCGGTGGCCTAGCGGTGGTGGCGGTGGTCGTGGTCATCATGGCCAGAGGAAAGCCTTCAAAGGCGGCTGGCTGGGAGGCTGATGCTCCTCTCGCCGGCCCTGTGGCGGTGGACGCAGCCATGATGTTCACTCTTATCTCCCAAGTCCCAAGTCCCTACAGTCAGTCACCTCGATCCTCCTGTCATGCAACACCACCGCAATAATAAGCACTTAATCATTTAGGTCTATATTTCAGATCTATCGCTTATATTCTTCGGAAAGTAAAATATACACAATAAAAATGATCGTAAACACGCACGTCGACCGTCTCCTTTACCAATTGCGAGACGAAACATAAACATAATGACATTGATATATATTTTTTTATTTTATTTCGACTCTTCTTTGTTTCACACGGAACTTTATTCCGTGCGGAACGTCTAGTTCCGGTCGGTGATGTCACATTCCTGTTGTACATGCTGCGGAGTCCAACCTGAAATAAAGTGTAAATTGACCTTATTTTACGGCTATATTCACACACGGTCGTTATGTATAGCACGAGAGTATGATCCGGGAAAACTGCGTGCGTTGCCCGAGTGCTTGTTGATGTGATCTACCAACTGTTTTATTACAGTTTCTGTTTTTCTAGCTAGCCATTTAGCTAACTACTATAATGGAGAGCACTTGACACGTTTCTTTCTGTTCTTTTGGAAACGGTTTCTTTTTTATTCCAGGAGTGTGATCGCTGAACCGTTTGCCTCGCCAACATGGGGATCTTGGAGAAAATCGCCGAGATAGAGAGGGAAATCGGCCGTACGCAGAAAAACAAAGGTGACTATAAGAAAGACAGTGCTATGCTATTATTGCAGAGCTCAGCCAAATCGACTTGTCTCGACTGTTGCCAGCTGACATACAATACAATGAAAGGATCTTAGTATCTGATCTGCATTTAACAAGAGATCACCATGTATATTGTCACTGTCCCGACTGTTGTCATTGTTAAGTGGTGCAGGTGATGCTGATTGATTGATTGATTGATTGAAGAGTGTATTAACAGTTTGGAGAATTACAGTACATATCAAGTACATCTCAAAACAACACTGTTAACTGTGGACGACACCATAAAGCATTACAATTGTTTACAATAGTCCACCATGTTCAATTCATTGTAACATTTAGAGACATACAAATAATCACTTCTGTAAAACCAAAAGCAGGAGATCATAGTGGAGGTAAAAGGGAAAATAAAAATATACAAAGAGGGGAAAAAGGGGTGGGTTGACCTGGGTGGGCGTGCCGCTGAAACTGGTAATACAGCCTGCAGACAGACCCGCACGATGGTGGCCGTTTTGTCTGCAGTGATACCTGGATCAGCGGCTGGGGGGAGTTGGGGGAATCTTGCTGTAGTTGAGATACATAATTTGTTGTCTGTGCTCATAATATCCATCAGATTTAAACTTTTAATTCAGTTTTTGTGTTAAAATTCTGCATTATTTGGCATATCAACGACACCATAACTTCTGTTTTGCAGGTGATGCTGTAGTTGAGATACAGAATTTGTTGTCTGTGCTCATCTCCCATCAGATTTAAACTTTTAATTCAGTTTTTGTGTTAAAATTATGCATTATTTGGCATATCAACGACACCATTACTTCTAGTTTTTATTTTATTTTATTATTATTCACAATGTGCAACTTTTTTTTCTATAATTTCAGCCACTGAGTACCATCTGGGCTTGCTGAAGGCTAAGCTAGCCAAGTACAGAGCTCAGCTGCTAGAGCCTTCTAAGAATGCAGGTGCCAAAGGAGAGGGCTTCGATGTAATGAAATCTGGTGATGCTCGTGTTGCTCTCATTGGTTTCCCCTCTGTGGGTAAGGTGAGTCACTTACATTAAGGGCCAAGGCCTGTCCTGTTGCCCGGGACAAGTAACGCATCTTTCGTTGGACCAAGTGACTCTTGGTTTCCCTTTTTCCGTGACGCTCCTAGCAGTCATAAATATTGTCTGACTGACACTCCTAATGTCAGCTTTCCAATGAATATTCTATTCCGTTTCACATTTTAGTGCTATTTAGTTGTCACCTGAGAATACAGTTGGTTGATTTAAAATGTATGTGTGTGCTGGTACAAGTGGCTGTTGTGCCTGGACAAGTGAATGGGACATGTACTTGTCAAAAGGACAAGCGCCTAAAAAGGTTATTGTCAAGCCCTGGGGGTTGGGTATATACAGGGTCTTAATAACCAGTTGAACTCCAGCATACATATTCTGGGCTCGCCAAACATAGAAGATCTACAAGGCTACAGTGAGCTTGTAGATCGGCTAATTTTCGGCAAATATATTCAGTGTAGCCCATGGGTAATTGGGAATACAGTCAACTATAGGGCCCATGGGAATATAGTGTAGGGTTTAAGTGGGGGAGTTCAGGGTCACATGCAGGACCATAAAATACCTCCACATGAATGAAATTCCTCTCTCTCTCTCTCTCTCTCTCTCTCTCTCACACTCACACTCACACTCACACTCACACTCACACTCACACACACACACACACACTGTAATAGCTAGTGCAACAGTGTAAACATACTTTTCATGTCAATCATGACACACATGGCAACTATAATCGCTCATTATTAAAACAAATCCTCACATTTGTTTCCTGTAGTCCACCTTCCTTAGCTTGATGACATCAACAGCCAGTGAAGCAGCCAACTATGAATTTACCACCCTCACCTGCATACCTGGCGTCATAGAGGTATGTACGCACACTTTGAAAACATTCTACAATTGTACGTTAGCCTTAGCTAACTTTGGAAATGCAAATCATTGATTCTTTCCTTAATGTTTGGGTACTGTGCTACCGTATATCTTTCCACTAGCAGATGTTCAAGGAAGTGATGTTTTGCAGAACAAAAAACATGCTAGAATCAGCTTTGTTTGTGTTCATTTGCGGGCTAAAAGAGTGAGCTGTTTCACCTACATTGTAAGTCAATCCTGAATCCTGAAATTGGCCAGTTTGCACTCAAACTTTACATTCATATAAGAAGTTGAACACGGCTTCACAATTCGATTTTAACAACTGAATTCTGCAGAACTGCACTTCACTGTAGGGTTTCGCCAGGACCCAAACAATTGGGTTGGATTTCCAGGAATAAGCTATAATGTCTATAATCTACATAATTCCTTCTTGCTTTTCAGTACAAAGGGGCCAATATACAGCTGCTTGATTTGCCTGGAATCATTGAGGGTGCTGCCCAAGGTATTCTTATTCTTATTTCTTTGGCTAAAACTCCACATAGATGTTTTGGTGTTTGTTAAACGCTGTTGTCGCTGCAGTTTAATAATTATACATTTGACCTCTTCCTAGGAAAGGGTAGAGGTCGGCAGGTCATTGCTGTTGCCAGAACAGCAGATGTTGTCATCATGATGTTGGACGCCACCAAGGGAGATGTTCAGAGGTGTGTGTGTGTGTGTGTGTGTGTGTGTGAGACCTTTAGTAGTGTTGGATGAATGAATGTGTGATGGTTTGTTGCCAAGAATATTGTCCCATAATAATTGTTATGTATAAAACTGTTTCTTTTCCTTTTAAACCCTTACAGACAACTCCTAGAAAAAGAGTTAGAATCCGTGGGCATTAGACTCAACAGGGGAAAACCCAATATTTATTTCAAGGTAGTTTTCCTTTCCTTTCCCCCCACATAATTTCCTCAAAATCTTCCTTTCGTCCATGCACGAGCGCAGTGTGACAGTGTGTGTGTTGTTTCTCTTCCTCTAGCCCAAGAAAGGTGGAGGCCTTTCCTACAACTCCACAGTTCCTCTCACCATGTGCTCGGAGAAGCTAGTGCAACTTATTCTTCATGAATACAGTATCCTTCATTTGTGTGTGTGTGTTCTGGTACGGTACACCTGACTTGTTAACTTTTACAGTTAAAGGTACAATCCATAAGATTGATGTCCTTGCACTTGCGGCTTTGATATCACTATGGATGTTGTGGTGGTGTGACTCTTCTGTGACTCATTGACGTCCAATAAGTTTGTATCTTTAACGTCACTCTTTAGAAATCTTCAACGCAGAGGTCCTGTTCAGGGAGGACAGCACGCCTGACGAGTTCATCGACGTCATCGTCGGAAACAGAGTTTATATGCCTTGCCTATATGTACGCCAATCAGTGTTGTTCTTGGTTCTTTTGATTTTTGTTTTAGTCATAGTCTTTTGAATAGGTTTCATTTAGTTTTAGTCACCTTTTAGTCACCTGGAATGTCTTAGTGTTAGTCTAGTTTTAGTTGACTAAATGTCATAAGATTTTAGTCGACTAAATCTACAGTTGATTTAGTCGACTAAAATGCTTTTTGGCGGGCCTTGATGCCGTCATAATGACAGATTTTACACTTGCTGAAAATAGTCGATCTACAAGCTGTAGCCTATTTTCAGCATGAAACCAAGTGTAAAATGACTTGTCTTTTATTTATACTGGATCTCTTGTCCACTAGTCCCTTCCTGACATTTTGTGTAGTTTTTATCTGTTGACGAAATTGTCATCACATTTAGTCTTAGTTTTAGTCATCATAGATTAATTTTCATTTAGTTTCCATTTAGTTTTCGCCAGTGAAAAAAGGTAGTCGACAAACACTTTTCGTCTTATATTTAGTCGACGAGAACAACACAGACGCCAATGTCTAAATCAATTTATCATTCCCTACCCTAGGGCTCGGGGGATATTTCTTCAAGTCAATATTTCTAACTTTGCTTCAATTACTATTCATTATTATGTAAGTCTTTAGGACTCGTTGTTAGCTTACAGATCGGATATTTTGCACACCACCGTACAACAAGGTACAGTTCAGGGTGGTTAACCAGACTCATTTATTTATTTAGTTGATTATAGATTTTTTGTATATAAAAGAAAGAATATATACTTGATTATTCAGTTATGTCAGTTATTGGTTCTAAATATGTCTCTATTGACATGTTTCGGTTAATTTCCCAGCCCTACACGGCTACCCTACCCACTTTTTAACCCTCTATATGTGTTTGCTTGCATGTTTTAACTCTTCCTGAAGTTGTGACACAACTTGTTTTCATTTGTGTGCTGGTTTGATTTGAAGGTCTACAACAAGGTGGATCAGATCTCCATTGAGGAGGTCAACCGCCTGGCTCACAAACCTGACAGCGTTGTCATCAGGTCAGGCAGTGTGCACGCTCGCCCTCGTTTCTTTTTCTTTTTGCCGACCTCACACCGACTGCTCAGTGGGGCGGTTCTTGTATCCTTGTATCCGTTTTACTGAGAATGAGGTTAAAAATACGTTTAGGGTTTGGCATCGTTTTACTGGGGTTAAGTTTAAGAATAAGGTTAGGTTAAACCGTTTAAGCATAGTTTACTGGGGTTAAGTTTAGGAATAAGGTTAGGTTAAACCGTTTAAGCATAGTTTACTGGGGTTAAGTTTAGGAATAAGGTTAGGTTAAACCGTTTAAGCATAGTTTACTGGGGTTAAGTTTAGGAATACCAGGAATAGCAGCCTCTAGTTACTAGTACGGCTGTACGCCTTTGGCGACTGTATTTTGAAGTTTGTTGGTATTCCTTGTGTGGTGTGAGTTGACAGTTGGTTATGTGTTCATACACCATGACTTACAGTATGTAGTACCATAGATGTACTTTTCAGGAAATGGAAAAAAAGAGCAGGTCTTCCAAATGTATCCACTATCCAAAGTAGTTATGTAGTAAAGTACGGTAGTTACTTTTATGGAGTTCTACAACTGGCGTTCCCATTTTGACCATGTCATTATTGGTGAAAATGTTCAAAACTAAATACAGGAAGACAGCAGATTGGTTCCACAATATGACTGACATGTGGTGAGCTTGAAGGTTGGATAAGAGTAGACCACCTAGATGACGCGTATTTATGGAAACAAAAATAAATAAAAGGATCAAGAGATAAATGTGCAATTGAATAGTTATTATTATTATTGACTGGGTATCATGTTACTATGTTTGTTCCCTAGTTGTGGGATGAGCCTGAACCTGGACTACCTTCTGGAGACCTTGTGGGAATACCTGGCTCTGATCTGCATTTACACCAAGAAGAGAGGAGGTAGGCACGCGCGCACACACACGCACATGCACGTTTTAGAAATGTCCCAGAGTATGTGTTAAGCCTGATTGGCATTGATACCCTTAAAGGACCACTTCACCACTTTTCAACCTACCTTCATATAATTGGTCCTCACTAATGTTCATGATAAAATAGCACAATTTTTTCCTACCCTGCCTGTGTCTCATAGGAGGGCTGTGGGCAGTTCTGAAATCCTCCATCATCGTTAGACAGATTTATTTTATTTTATCATGAGAACGATGGCTTCCATTTTTGCATTGGAACTTTTCAGGAAAAGAAAGCCTGCAGTTTCTATTAGCATTGGATTCCCCATCGATGATGCGCATGGAGGACGGTTTCTGAACTGCCCACAGCCCTCCTATGAGACACAGACTGAGTAGAAAAAAATAGTGCTGTTTTATCATGAACATTAGTGAGGACCAATTATATGAAGATAACACAGTGATTACAACTCGGTACACTTTTACACCAATGGGCTGGGAAAATGATAATGATTTTAATACATAACAGTAGTTCACTAGCAGGAGACGTCAACAAACGTACTAGGGCACAACAAACAACCATGGTGATCTTTGTTTACAAGCTGCCCAGTGGATGTTCGGCTTTCCTAATGGCATTGGTAAAGGATATGTTATACAGCCATCGGTCACTCGTTACCATGCAAGTTTTATTAGGCTACTTTGAAAACGTGAACCAGAATGCCGCTTCTGTGGAAAAGTGAAACTCTAAATGAAAGAGTAATGATTGTATGTTATGGATGTTTTTGTGCACAAATTGAATCATTACTGCTGTGGAAACGGAAATGATGGTGAATTGTCAGATGCAGCCCTTATGGCAAGTACACATTTTTAAATGTATTAGATGGCTGAGTTAGTTAGTTAGTTAAATGTTTATTTTGGTCAATTTATAAACAAAACATACTGGTTGTACTGGTATACAATTACATTAGTCACCATTGTGACTAGTATTTTTTTGCCGAAAAGGTATGGGCTGAAGCATAAAGCTTATTTTGCCCACCTTTTTACATGCTTTTAGAAAAAAATATATAGAAAAAAAAAATCACAGTAGCATCTATCAAGCTCACAAATTAAATATTAGTATCACTACAATAGAAATGACTAAGTAAATGTATCTACTTAATGTTTTATGTTGAGTGACTGGCCAGTCCTTTGAGACAGAGCCATTCGTTGAGCTGTTATCCTATTCAGCTATATTGGGATGCTGTACAATATACAGTGTGTGAAAACACCCTCACCTTGCTTCACATGTGCACACAAATACGTTCACACAGTTAATAATTAATATTGTTGCTCATTGCATTCTAAATTCTTCCTCGCCAGAGCGTCCAGACTTTGGTGATGCCATCATTATGAGAAGGGGAGCTAGTGTAGAACACGTGGTGAGTACTTTACATATATCTACGGTACAGACGTGGTTACTAATCCTCTCCTTAACAGCATATAATGCATGTAGCATGATGAAACCCCGACATTTGCATAATGCACAAGTCACATCAAGATTAATGTAATCACCTTGTTTTTTTTTCTGCCTGCAGTGCCATCGAATCCACAGAACTTTAGCCAGTCATTTTAAATATGCCCTGGTTTGGGTAAGTTTGGTTTTTCTTTATTACTTTTATTATTAAGTATTGTGGTCGGTTGTGGACCGGGGAGATGGGTGGTCATTGATTGCCATCGATTGGCTGGAGTAGATTTCTATGTAATTAATATATCTTTTGGTGGGTGGATAGTGGGTAAAGCGAGGTGTGTGTGTGTGCGTGTGTGCGCGTGTGTGTGGGGATGGTAGAACCCTCAGCCAATAAAGCCAGATTTATTACGGGGGCATGATGATGATGACGAAAGAGACTTATGTTAGAAGACGTAAACGTAAGTGTCTGGAGTACGTAACTTGCGAGCAATTTGGCACTCGACAGAGTGCAGTTCTATTTGTGGTGTATGTGCACTTAAAAAATAATAATAAAAGACTTGCTCCTGCGATGACTGACAAACAGCTTCCTTTCCTATATGGATCTGCATAGACATAAACATAGATGCCCTTTCCGGCTCTGGAGCGCATATGCTCAAGAGAGGGCAACATTTTCCCGAGATTCTTTGCGAATCATGAGAGGGCGCTTGCAAAGCTTCCGCGTGCGTCAGTGCCCTCTCCGGCTCTCGAGCGAATGAGCTCAAGAGAGGGCAAAACATTCCCGAGATTCCTTGCAGCGCATCTGATAACTCCCGGAAAAGATGCGCTGTCTTTGGCCAGTAATCACTTGAGTGACAGCGTGACGTAGAGTGCCTTCCACTCTTCCGTCGTACTTCCGCCCTCTCTTGCACATACGTCGCTCCAATGGACTACAGCGGCCAATGAGGCGACTATATTTTATAATGTCTATGGATCTGAGTGCAATTGTATTTCCTGTCTTTCCAGGGCACTAGCACCAAGTACAGCCCTCAGAGGGTGGGACTTACGCACATTATGGAACACGAAGATGTCATTCAGATCGTTAAGAAGTAGACCAGGCCTTCCCTGGCCTTCTGATTGGACAGAGAAGTGGCGATTTTGTGGGAGGAGCTGGAATGCAAAACGACAAGGAAAGAGCTCCGTTGTACAGAGTAAATACACAGCAAAATCAACGTCGAACGTCATTCTTATTTTATATATGAAACTAAACAACAACGCAATTATAACCAGAGTGGTTCGAGCTGATTAGTTTCTTGTGGGCAGGAAATGGCATATTTTACTTTGCATTACAATTACTTTTGATTGTGGAAAAAGATGCCATTCTAAAGACTCTTTCTGAGAGTAAAATGTAAGAAAGTAATAAATTCCAAAATGCTGAAATGTGTCCTGTATTTATTTTTGTTCCTGATGTTTTCATTAGACATTTACTGGCAATGTAACCTTTTTATATATATTTCTCCGTAAATCCCTAAGCAATTGCTTTTTATTTCCAAAAAGGAAAGAAAAACAAATTTAATTGTCAAATGTTTTATTTCTCAATCACAAACTCAAGTCTAAGCATTGTTCTGCTGGACTCGGGTGAATTTATCTACCTGGGTTGCTACTGAATTGTAAACACAATGAGCTACACTGGAAAGACTATTAACTTAATGGGATTCTTAGACATGTTGATCAAGCGAAACATGATGCTGTCCTGGAAAAGTTGTATAATTGGTATACCGGTATCTTATTTCCCCTCATTTGACTGTATTAGAATAAATACACTAATGTATGTGTCCTCTTGTCCCTTGGGAATTGGAATGTTGCTGGTTCAATCCCCTCCCTGGCTCCTCCAAGTGTAAGTGTCCTTGAGTAAAGACCCTGAACCCCCAACTACTCCCCACAGGTGCTGTTAAAATGAAATATAGTTCCCCACTTTTCACGTGGTTAAATGCAGGGGTGTATAAGCAAATCCCCCCCAAAACAACTAAACGGAACACAATTATATACAGTATTAGGCAATGTTACTGTGTGTGTGTGTTACTGGATGTCTTCCTATCAATTAAATTAGTCCATAATTCAATCAAAATTCATAAAGTATCCAGAATCATTTTGTTAACCAACAGCAAGTTGGCTTGAAATGGCTATGCATATTCTGATTGTCAAGCAGCCTTTATTATTTGCAATTATTTTGTAACGATGGGATTACAAAATGGTTTTAATTTATTTTAGACTACTTCACAGTCAAGACTTATTTTACTGATACTCAATTTATGTCCTCGGCCTGGCATTATTTACAAATCTATATGATTTGAATGAATATTAATTCATTATCCAGCGTACATTCACATTTATTTTGCCTGCGTTATTTATAGATTCATATTTAATTATTGGATATAAAATAAAAAATGGCACATTTCTTAATTGTTGCTGTCAACTTTGTTGAACACACTCCTGTATTAGGCTACAGGTTTACCTGCTCAGTGCACACCTTTACCCCTCCGCTCCTCCTCACCTGCAACAGGTGTCCTCTGCTCTGACCCCCTCCTGGGGCAGGCCAGGCCAGCCGTTTTATTTATCTTTTCTGAAAGCATTAGAGCCAGTGCATCCACTCCTCCCAATTCACTATAGCACACACACAGGCATAATAGCAGCACCATTAAAAATTCACAAGCATCTGTTGTTCGTCCCATACAACACAGCGAGGAGGGGAGATTAGTGTGTGAGAGAGAGTGGTACAGGTTCTTAACGAAATCCAGGAGAGAGAGAGAGCGACGACCTGCGAATTGACACTGCTGACCCGCTTCCCGACTAGTAGTCACCACCTGGGCCCGGTGTGTTTGGTGTTTTAACATGCCGTAGTGTAGTAGGAGACATGCCTGGTCGGAGCCAATATGGACGGAGACGTTCTGCTTCGGAATAACGCGAAGCAGGGAGAAGAAAGGACAGACATAATGATGATATAAGGGAGAGAGGAGAAGAAGACAGAAGGTAAAGAATGAGTCATGAATGAGCGGAGTGGAGTATAACTGTGTGCTGCCTTCATTGTGGTTAATACAGGCAGGCAGGCATGACACTTGATGCTGCCTGCTGCCTGGCCCCATATGGCATGGCTGTGTGTGTACACGTGAGTGTCAAATTCAGTGTCAGCGTACTGTAGATAATAATGCTGTAGAGTTGGGAGGGTTGCCACTTGCCAGTGGCACTGTAGTGAGTGAGCCCTGTTGTGTTGAAACTGCATTTAGTTTTGCAGAGTTCTTCTAACTTCTATCAGCTTGCTAGCTAGCATAGGCCTATGTGAAGTGTATAGTGAAATTAGGGGAAACCTCCAGAGTAATAATATTATTACTCTGAGTTCTCAACCCGTGGGTCGCGACCCCTCGGGGGGTCCTAAATTTATTTTGGGGGGTCCCCAGATGATTAAAAAAAAAAAAAGGCTGAAAAATGGAATTGAGAGTTCACTATGCATAAACCTTCCTTAATGATTATATCCAATTTACAATTACAATTTACAATTTAGGCATTTAGCAGACGCTCTTAATTTAGAGCGATTTACATAAGCATGAACAACATAACAAGCATGGTAATACATCATATACATATCCGATTTATATGATATATCTTCTCTATTATTCAGTTATTGTAGTGGTCAATTTGTGTTGGGAGGGGGGCGGGGGTCCCGAGACATGGCCAAAGCATTTCCGGGGGTCCCCAGCCAAAAACGTTGAGAACCCCTACTGATATACTTCCTTGTCCTTCATTGCTGTGATGGAGAGATTATCAGAGGAGCAGAGTTTGTACCACCAGCATTAGGCCGATGACAGAAGTATGGGTAGAGTCTCTCAGCGAAGGAGCAGCCAGTGTAAGAGTAGAGATGAACTCTGGCCTCCACGTCATGAAAGGAGACCAGACCCTCCTCATAATCCACAAACACTCCCACTTTCTGGACCTTCTCTCTTACATGGAGGAGCACAACGGGGTCAGGATGATCATCAAGGGCCTCATACTCATTTCCATTTCTCAACCATATAGTCCAGTAACCATTTTTGGGAGTCAGATTGATGTCCTCCTTCCTGTCGATGGACTCTCTGGCCACTCCTGTCCAGTCAGTCTTCCCTCCAACCCGAACCTCATAGTAAAACCTTCCTGGTGAGATTTGGCTGCCAGACATGAAACGGCGGACATTCTCGCAATAGTTAGCACGTTCAGAAACTTAATTTTGCTCTTTAGATACCTCTATAAAATGACACAGTACACATCAAAAAGCAACACTGCAGACAATAATGTTGTATGTCTTCTGTTATTTCCCAGAAGTGATTACTTTACAAAAGGTCTCAGTTTTTCAGAAATAATGTTTGTTCATGAGCTGGTCACTGAGCTCTCATTGACTCCAATGCATTCTACTAAACCTCCGGGTGTAGTTTAGCTCCCATTGTGCGGCGAATCTGCCATCTGGAATTGCATGATAGCGAAAATGACGTTGGTGAAGTCCAGGAAGGAAATGAGACCAGTGTCTGTGACATCACATATGCATTGAAATACTAAAATATCTAAAAACACAAATTACCCACATAAAAACCCCTAGGAAAGTTCCTGTTTCCTGTCTCCCAAACATCATTAAAATAAGATCTGGTTGCAAAAGGGGTGAGTGAAGTGGCCCTTTTAAGAGGTGGTGAGTGGCAGGTGCAATGGACATGAGCCCTGTCTGCCTCCTGCTGTTTGTTCCTCCACATTGCAGTTGTTTAACCTGATAATAATGTTAAGTGTTACTGCCCTACAGTAGTCTGAAATAGTCTGGCAGCTGACAGGCTTCTTTTGTTTAAAGTGGGAATTTTGGTATATAGTCTTTTTTATTGACCTAAAACATTGTCTATATACATACCTTCATAT
>OOFJ01088042.1:3010-15588 GCA_900323375.1 Benthosema glaciale
AAATGACCCCCCCCCCCCCCACACACACACACACACACACACACACACACTCACACACACCATCACTGGAAAGATCACATTTGCATCCTTCTGTCGTCACCATAGCAACCTAGACACTTTAAAGAAATCTCTCATATCTAAAATAACACATGCACACCTCAATTCCATATTTGTTCAAGTGAAGAAAACATGTATTATGATTGTGGATGCACCTGCAATAAAGTATTAGAAAGATCTGTATTAAATGTAATTATTATTAGTAGTAGGCTAGTATTATCATCATTATTGTTATTGTTATTATATAATAATACATATAAATACAATAGGCTACATAATTAGGCTATAATAATTATTAATGCTACATAAAGTGACCATAAAATAGGCGCCTAAATAGTTTTTAAATAGCCTATGGGCCCATATACAGGAATGCCGTTCATTTAATATTCATTCATTTCCCTATACCCGCATAAAAGGACATTATGCGTCTGCGCAATAATAGTCCCCAATCCCCATCGATCTGCATGCTGTCTCATATGCTGCCTTGACTTCCATTGCATCCATTCCATCATGACTCCATTCTATACCAGCATCACAACAACACATACAGCTGATTCAGAACATTGAGGAATCCTCCATGCAGGACTCATAGATAGGCGTGGTTTTGGTCCTTCCCCCCCGCTGGGAACCTCCCCACCTGCCTTCACAACACAGTCACACCGCTCTCCTTTCCTCTCCTCTCTGCCTGACTATAGTGACTATATACTCGGTCACCGCAATGACCGCATTTTTCTCCTGACGTTTCATTACAGCGCACATTTTCATTTTAGATTTTTACCATTCTTCATTCAGAGCATATCTATTTTTTTTTAGCAGCGTCTTTTTGCAGAGCTATAATAGAGCTAATATAACAACAACATAACGGACCGTTCCTTGAATTCGAGTCGACTCAGCTAAAGGGCTGGTGGTGGTGATCAGTCGAGTGGATGAAATCATCCCCCATGCATGCATGCATGCATGCAGGCAGTGGTAGCTATAGTCACCCACACGGCAATAAACAAGCAGAGTGAATCATAATAAGGAAGATCTGCTGGCCTGCTCCAGACTCCAGTCCAGGACAGGACATTATAGAGGTATACTGTCCAGTCCAGGAGAGGACAGGACACTACAGGACAGCGGGACCGGTCCGGCGGCCACAGCAGACCGACCAGGGAGGGACCGTCCCCTGGTTTGGTGGTCCATGGTTCGGATCGAGGAGTCGTACCACCCCCCACACACACACAGCAGGGCGCACTCGAAGCGCAGCGGTCGTGAGTGACCACTGCGGTTCCAATCCATCCATCCATCCTTCCATCCATCCGCGGATTGACGTCCCCCCCTTCCCTTCCCGGACAAGATGCATCCCTGCAGAGGCTTGCTGTCCTCCTCCGGCAGCAGCATACTGTGCTGTGTGTTGTCGCTGGTGCTGCTCCACCATGGCACCATGGTGGTGGACGGAGGGAAGAGACCGCGGCCGCCGCGCTGTCCCTCGTCCTGCTCGTGCACCAAAGACAACGCGCTGTGCGAGAGCGCAGGGCTCATTCCCCGCAGCTTCCCTCCCGATGTCATATCACTGTAAGTCCACTCCACAATGATGATAGAGTTTATGCTTTTATAATGTGTCGTGATGGTTATTATCACTGCATGTTAGTTATCGGCTGTGTTGTTTTGGAATTACAAACGTACCGTAACTACCGTTAGTTACCGTATGACCAGCTGCCTAGCATGCGTTTCTAAATTCTTGCTGGTCGTGATAATAATTCATAATCGGCTATAATGGAATGATTGTTTGTGTCAGAACAGTTTTCTAGGTATAACTGCCTTCCTGTTTTTTCCCCCACAGATCATTCGTGAAGTCTGGATTCAGTGAAATCCCTAAAGAGAGTTTCATCCACACGCCAGCTCTGCATCTCCTGTGAGCAATTTCTTTTCTCTCTCTTTCTCTCTCGATCTCCTCCTCCTTCATGCTTTGTTGTTGTGTCAGACCCTATGTGGTTATGTGTGAGGTGATCATCATCAACGCCATGTTTAGTTGGACAAAGATCTGCTCCAACTGATGCGCGACCACCTTCTTAGCAGCCTATATATAACCTGCATGATAATGATACAATCTAAAATTGGTGAATTATGTTTGGGGTAGTTAGGCCTATACTTAAAATAGCTTAAATATATAAAATAAATAAATAAAATAAGACACAGTTTATTTTGCAAGTTTGATATAATGTTTATAGCCCTGGATCAGTGCACCTATAATTCTGTTAAAAGGCATGTTTCTATGACATTCTATGACATGTATCAGTATGTGTTACTGTTAATATACAATGTTGTTGTGCATGGGGAATCCCTCCATGGCACACAGGGAATTCCCCCCATGAACATGTATCTCATATTGACTGAGTCACTGCATGTGTCCCTCCCTGCAGTTCAGTTCAAAACAAACACACCATGCACACTCATAGGGACGTGATGAACCCCACTACTACCGTCCAGCTGTGATTTTAATATACATGTAGATTAATGGGCACTGGTCTGTTTTTGAGGGGCGCTATATACATGGCTTTTGAAGATTATGTCATATGGCAGGCCCTATAGTCTATGAGATTTGTAAAGTTTATTTAGAGCACTTATGACAAAACGTTTGCAAGCAAAGTCTATGGACTTTAATGTTTACTTAGGGGCCGGGCTAGTTATGACGTAAATCGTTTGCTTTAAGATGTCATATAATGGCCAATATAAATACATCTTGCCCTGACTCACACTGATGTGATGAATCCCACTACAATGATGATGTTCTCATCATCATACATCATCATGGTAAGAGGCACTGCTCACTTCACACGAGTGTCATGTATTTTGTAATATTTAACCACATAAACTGTATAATATGTTCCTGATCGGTGTCCCCCAAGGGTCCCCCCCCCCTACAACAACAAACCTCTTGGCCAAAAATAGCCGATCTTACAGTACAAGCTGTTCTGTTCTTCACTTCCGTCATTATTCAGTACTGTAGTACCACCTGGTATGGATGTTTGTCTGCAGCCCTAAAGTCACAACTGCTGCAACAACTGAACATTTGTTCAAAGATTGTTGGACAACCACTTCAGAAACTTTATACATCCACGTATGATAACAGCATCCTAAGGTTAACAAGGAATATCACATCAAACACTATCCATGTGTTGTATGGAGAATATAGGTTGCTACCGTCAGGAAGGAGATATGCTGTCCCAGCGTACAATAAGGTTGGACTAAAGAGGTCTTTGTCCAAGTCCACTTTGAGGCTTAATCATGAGTTGTAGCCATGGGGTAATCTAAGCGGTGGACATTGCTCTTGTCTTCATGTCTTTATGTATGCAATATTGTTTTGTTTTGTTGTGCTGTGTATATGTGTTTTTGCATAGGCTGTTGGGTCACAACTTCGCAAGACAAATTTCAGTGTGAACTGACAATAAAGTACTATATCATATCATATCATATCATATCATATCATATCAAGCTCATAATGCCAGAATATGGAAACTATAGGGTGGTTAATTGAGGTTAATTGGCTAAACATTTAAGGCTGGTCTTTGCTTTCGGCTTGGTGAAGAAGTGTCTTCTTTGTGGCTGTCTGTTGGCATGTATTAGTGATTTGATTGATAAGTGATTAGCTTGAAGGGTCATCAACATGTCCGTAAAGTGTTAGTCTTGTCTGTGCCTACTGAATGCCAAGTCTCCGTGTCATATCTGTGTCGTACTAGTCATTCCACTAGTACGGTTCTCAATGCTTTATTTGCATGGTCCCCCATAACTCTGAGAATGTACAAATGGAACCAAATGGACCTGTTATGGTCATTCGGTCTGGTAATATTATTGTTCATTTTGTATATGACCATGGCAAAAATGGATGCATGCACCACAAGCCAGCATTTGGCAATGACACCTGGTGATTAGAGGTGTTGGGTGGAATTGTATAGGTTTAGAAAAATGCCCTTATGCACGCCGTCACGTATAATCCTTATGAACCACTGACTAGCACTGTTTCTCTCTCAGTCTTTTTACAGCCAACACCTTTGAGTCCATCAGTGAGGATGCATTCCTGGGTCTGCCGCACCTGGAATATCTGTGAGTAAAATTACTGTATATCGTTATATTTACACAGAATACGAAGGTATGACTAGTCGAAGCATGTTTTTCTTGTGATATATACTTTTTTATTCCGGAAGAATTGTAATTGATATTTTATAATACACTCAATCGGTTAGTCTGATTAACCACTTAAGCCCTGCATTATACTGCATTTTGTAATATATCTTTTGAGGGGCGCTATAGCCCCCCCGATGTCCACCTTTTGGTGTAAGCGCACAAACTTTGTCCTACACAAACCTAAATTACATTACCATTGACAATGAATGGACAATCTTTCTTTTGTCGTGATGATGTACGATAAGAGTGCCCCTCACTTCGCACAGGTGAGATTTTTAATAATGATTCTTAAACCTAATTGATGCAAAAGTTTGAAACAATGGTGATACTGATGTTAAGTCATATTATGACTATTCCTTATCGCTCTACTGTACGTTTATCCTGAAGTTTACTGTTCCAGTGAATAATGGCAAATGGATAACATTACACCACATTGTCTTTCTATTGTATGTCATTTTCAGCTTCATTGAAAACAACCAAATCAAGTCGATATCACCACATGCTTTCCGGGGTCTGAAAACATTAGTACACCTGTAAGTACTTGTATATTAACTAGAAAATGACAGGCCTGATACTGTGTTTGTGAACAGCAGAAACATGGTTAATAGATATATAGGTAATACCTGTATACCTGTCAGTTATACTTACTGTTATTTTGTTCTTTTATAACGTGTATACTGTACCTGTATGTTCCAGCATGCAGTGCTGAAAATGATCTTACAGTACATTAAATTGACTTCATAATATTAGTTGGGACATAGCAGCTTTGCAAAATATAGTATATAGTCTTTCTTGGTTTACAAATGGGACCTCCACAGTTTGAAATCCTGAATGTTAACATCATAATTAACATCAAGAGTAGGCAAACCTTGAGGCAAAAATTCCACTGAAAAGTTCTCGACATGTTATATAAAAGTTTCATTACAAATGATCTGTCAGAGCAAACGCTGGGTCCCCTGGATGGGAACTTTATCGTATGAATATTTGAAGGGAACATACGTTTGTACATGTCCTGTTCAAATTAACCCAATGCATGAGAAGGCCTACTTTTACACATGCCGTTATGGGTCTATTTTAATTAACATTGAGGACTGTTCGTATTATTTTTGCTCTTGTGCCAATGCATGCTTCACGGCTTTCTTTTCAGGCATAAACTCTGCTGTTCTCTGTACTCTGGCAGAGCAAGCCGTAGCATGGCTGAGGTAGACAGAGCTAAGAATAACTATACGCTGTTTCCTCAAACTCGCAATAAGCAATTTTCCAGCCACCAATCTCCAGGGTGACAACAATACGGGCTCCGAGCTCCAATACGGCACTGCTGTTATTTACCCTACAAGGAACACTGCATGCACATTGCATTCCACGTTTCACACCGTGCAAAGATTTAAAATGTCACATTTAATTCCTCTGGTTTTGTTATGTTTTAATAGCCGATATGTTTGATGTTTAAATGACAAACTGTACCATTAGTATGAGTGTGAACAACAGTATTCATACAGCAATGATGATGCAGTGCATTACTGGGTGTGGGGTGACATGGACACAATGTGTGTCTGAGTACTGGAGCGCACCCAAGATGCTTGAGACATGTGCGTACAACGTGCACGCCAGTTAAGTTGTAGCTCATTTTTAAAGGTTAGGTACTGTTCTCATGGTGGCATGTTTACATCCAGTCTCCAGACAGTTACATTATTCCAGGGGTTTTCAACAGGTGGTCCGTGGACCACTGGTGGTCCGTGAAGGTATTCCATGTGGTCCCTGAACATGCATTTAGTAATGTAGCAAACTAAGCAAAGTGAAGATTTTGTATTTTCTTCCACGTAACAGCACACTAAAGCTTTGTGCAATGTTCCATGGAAGCATGCCAATGTTGTCTGAGAAGTCTGATCGAGGTTAAGAGATTCCACAGAAAAGGGAGTTAGAATGTCAAGAAAGCTTGCCTGATTGAGTCATCATTCTTTGTAAATCAATGTGCCCTTATAATAATGTCATCATGTGTCTACTCTACTCTATCAGCACTGTATCTCACTTAACCAGAGTTTTAATGGAAGGTTGGATAAAGTAAGGGAATGGAATAAGGGTCCCCAGGTTGATTCTTAGTCAGTGTGGTGGTCTCCAGGTTCATTCTTAGTCAGTGTGGTGGTCCCCAGGTTGATTCTTAGTCAGTGTGGTGGTCTCCAGGTTCATTCTTAGTCAGTTTGGTGGTCCCTGGTTCACAATCAGTTGAAAACCCCATGATTATTCTACTACATGTACAACTCTGATCACATGGATTAAAAGTAGCCCACGCTCATCTACATACTATTTAAAGGCAGGTCTGAACTAGAAAAGAACACAGATCAGATCAGAGGCAAAAGCAGATGAGTTGGCACACTGGATGCCTCTCAGGATGCCATAATAACCTTAAAGAAGGGAGCTACAGTGTGAATGGTTGAGTCTCAACATGACGTGGTTATTATTTATATTCCTAAAAAACAATAATGGGGGTGGGAACAATCTCCTTTGGTCCACCCATTCCAGGGACAAAAACAAATCCCTATTACTAAACATGGGTGAACTAAAAATGTTTTTCAAAAAAAGAAAAAAAAAGGATAGGGATAAGGGGTAAGGCACTGGCGAAAACAGGACGCCTAAACTCAGTAAATGGTCCTGCTTGTGTTGTGAGTTTTTACAGTATATCATGTTTGTTTCCTGTCATTGGCAGGAGTCTGGCCTACAACAATCTGGAGACTCTGCCCAAAGACGTGTTCAAGGGTCTTGAGGCTCTGACCAAAGTGTGAGTACTATATGAGTTTTGTATCCTCTAGTCTAGTCCACCACCACCACAGTAACCTCGCTGTCGCCAGCCTTTCCACCGTGGAGGAAAGCCAGGTACACGTTCCAAACTGGCCCGTGTGATCCGGTTTGGACAAAAGGAAAAAAAGAATCATCACATAATGCCAATCAATTTGTTTAGTCTCGCTAGTCACAAGATGGACATACCAAACTATATTATTATAACAAAAGAAACAAAACGATTATGCCCAAACTAGTCAGGGGAATCATTTTGGAGCTGCACTTCCGGTCGTTGGTTACGGCCGCCTAATATTTCCGCTATGACCAGATCAGAAACAGTATCGATCCCAGGCTACTACCATAGTGGTTCTCAAAGTGGGGTCCAGGCGGGACCCACTGGGGGGTTCCAGCGGGTCCACTCCTCCCGTTCAGTGTGTTCCCCGCTGACGGGTGGTGCCGCCCCAGCCTGTAGAAGTACGTGCGGGGACAAAGACCACCGTCCCCACCTGGCTTCCCTCCCTCGGAATAGCACAGGCCAGTTGTGTCGTTATACTGTAGATACGAACCCCTAGACTCTGTTGTGGTCGGCAGGCACTTTACACCTACGCGCCATCCGAGCATTAACCTTTTTAACAGCACATGCAGGAAACAGCCAAATGTTCTTTTACAGTACGTTTTAACAGCGGGACACCAGCGGCTCCGGACACCTTTCGACCATCGCCCGTTCGCCAGTAGTTGCCGGGTCCCATAGACAAATAATGCACTTCCGGAAAACCGTTGGTGTCCCGCTGTTAAAATGTACTGTTAGACTTTTGCACAAATTGATTGCGTAGTACTGAATTTGTGGGCCAAATGTGTATCAATTTGGGGTCTTTGATATGAAAATGTCTGAGAACCACGTACTGCACTAACGGCCATGTTCCAGTGGTGACGGACGGTGATGGAGTGCACCGTAGTGTTGCATAATGTATGCATAAGGCAGAGCAGTGAGCTATATATGGAGCAGCCATTAGAAGGCTGCAGCTCCATGGTGAATAATGTGTGGGTGGGCTGCTCACGCGGTTAAAAGGGATATTTCACTTTCAAAAAAACGTTTTTGTCATTTCATCGTCTACTCAGGCTTACTGTATGTGAACACCCCCAGACAGTTTTGAAGTTGCTCGATTCAGTATTTAGACATTTGATGTTAATTTTAGCTGCCCCGCCCCCTTCCCGTATTACAAACCCATTGCAACTTGCAATGGGTTGCAACAAACTCCATGTTAACCATGTTAGATTCATTGAAAACACCCATCCTTTTGTCTGGTGATTCCTAGTGTTCTCCTTGTGCAGTCAGTGTGTGAAGTGCCCCCCTATTTTTTTTTCCTTTTTTTTACATTTTTCATTTATTTCTAATAATGTTTTTTTGAAAGTGAAATATCCCCTTAACATCATTACTATTAGATGTGAGGATGAAAAGACCTGACAAAATGTGTGCATTAGCACTGCCCTCACCATTCAATTCAATTACCATTCACCAGTTTAACGTTTTTCATCAGTCATCAGTGCGAGGAATTCATGGGAATAATAATGACTAAATTGGGAGGAAAAGGCATTAGAATGCTTCAAAAATGCTTTACACAAAGGGGAAAAGAGAAAAGGCATAAACTTGTGAAATATGGACATATCCTACAAGGTTTCCGTCCGACTGTACAGCAGCAATTTGTTAAATGTATGGAGAGCACTAAGGTATAATTCTATTCACTTTCACGCTGCTATGAACGAGAGAGGCATAAATCAATGCAAGCAATCTGGCTGAATGAATGAATGAATGAATGAATGAATGAATGAATGAATCAATCAATCAATCAATCAATCAATCAATCAATCAATCAATCAATGCAGATCTGGATGCTATAGTAACCACACTGAGGCCTGACAGACGTCACACAGACCCTTATACTTTCCCCCCAGGCAGGGGAAATTCCTCTGGACAGCACTGTACTGTACATTATGAAGAAAACAGCACATATATTCTGGACATCGCTGCACTGTACTGTACATTATTTAGAAAACAGCACATACCGTACGACGAAACACAACAGTAGACAATGAGGCATGTTCTATTGATTAAAAGTAGGCCAACAGACAACTTCAGATATTAAACTACCCCCAGACTCCACTTTGAGAACTTACTACTGAGCCACAGTATACAGTGAAGGATAACCAGTATTTACACGCACGCGACTGTGATCTGTCTGTTCAGATTATTTACTTTTATTGGTATTACTCTATTTTATTTTGCCCCCCCCCCTGGGCTTGGAATGACCTTCAGACCAGACTGACCTTCTTTAATTTCACTATGGAGTTTTTAAAAGGATTACGGCGGAAGTTTTCGCTAGAAGCTGTTCCTGTTTTAGTTTTTTAACTTTGTTAGGTTTATTAGACTTTCAAATTCCCGCACGCGCGCACGCACACACGCACGCACACACGCACACACGCAAAACTGTTAGGATTTAGAAGACATTTTGTTTTTAGAATCGTCCTCAGATCTTAACGGTTTTTGAATAAAGTTGGTTGTCTTTTGTTTCCAGCGACCTGCGGGGCAATCAGTTCACGTGTGACTGTAAGCTGAAGTGGCTGGTGGAGTGGATGTACCTCACCAACGCCACCGTGGACCAGATCTACTGCAAGGGACCGGCCTCCCACCTGGACAAGAAGATCAACGACCTGGTGCCCATGTCCTTTGACTGCATCACCACAGGTGACCTAGTCTGCACTGTGCACTGTGCATTTCACTCTGACAACGCACACAGTAGGCCCCTTTTCCACCTGGTCTGGTTCCGTTCTAGATTCTCAGGACCGTGGTGCTTTCGCAGAAGCGGTGGCCATTTTTGTGTTCCGGTTCCGAACCAACCTTTAGGGTTCTGAACCAATTCATGTTCAGTGGAAACGCTCTGTTCAATATTAGGCAGGGCGAAAAAAAGAACTGAACGGGTTCAATCTCGGCAGAAAAGAGGCCCTGGCCTATACCATCTGCCTGGTGGTAACAACAGCTTGTGTGTACATAAATAGGCTACAGTAGGAGATGTGATCTAGTGAAGGTTATGAAACCACAAAAACAAGAATATCGAGAAACATGATGATCGTGGTGTTGTGCTAGCAGCTAGAGTAGCAGTCCCCAGACTATTTTGGCCGTGCACGCCCTGTTACCTCCCGACATAATTATATTAACCTGAATATGGCATGTATTCTGCATATACTTGCCATATATTGGCATAATATAATGTTCATGCACCACCATTAGCCTTTTCATGTCACGCACCCCCTAGAAGGCGGTCACGCACCACAGGGGGTGCACGCAGCACAGCTTGGGAACAGTAGAGTCTACTGAATAGTGTCCAAACTGTTCAGCTCAAGAGCCAAAAGATACATTTGGTGTCTCCGACTCCCCAGGACCCAATCGTGCACAAATGAACCACTGAAAAGTTGTGACTGGCCACAAGAGACTACCTTTATCCCTTCATAATTTAATCTCTTCAAAATACTGAAATATGACAAAGCCACAAAATGCATCGCAAAGGATGAAAGGTTTAGTCTCACCATTAAATCCAGACCTTCCAAGTTCCAAATTAGTCCATATTACTCCCTGGTCTTCTTGCCACACCCCAAACATATGGACTTAATTTGTTCCCCTCCCCTCTCTCTCCAAATTCACCTGTTTAAAGGGACAGTACAGGATGAAGGAAACATTTATATGTGCACACACACATATATATTTTAATCCAATTTGTTATCCTATGATTTTGTAACCAATGTTTTCACCCAGTGTCAATTATCTAATGTAATCCTGCGTGCTACACTCCCTCTGCCAACCTGGGGAGAGCAACGGAATGACCTCTGCAGGGTCCAAGCCGCTTCTTAATTTTCACCTGAGAGGGGGGAGTTTCCCTGTTTGGACGTAGCACGTGAAACACGTTATTCCAACCAGTTCCTGTGCTCTCCGGTGTTGGCTTCTCCTCCATCAAGCGCCCCGGCTGGCTAGGGGGAGGCAGTTTTAGAGATCAGGATTACTGCATGTTTTTTTAGGGCAGTACCTAACCTAGAACACATGGGGAGAACATGAAAACTCCACACAGAAAGGCCCTTTCACCAACCTTAATCCACTCTTGGCAGTACGTGTCACACTTGAACCCAACGCCCCTATTCTGTGTGGCGAAGATCATGCAAAAAAAAGCGCCAATCTACAAGCTCATGCTGTTATTGCATGCTTGTAACTGTAGATTAGCTATTTTTGATAATGAGAGATTATTATTATTATTTTGTGACTTAACTCTCAAACTCTTGTTATTTCTTTTCTGTCCACCAGAGTTTGCCTCCTACCAGTCTCTGATCTTCAAGTCCATCTCGGTGGAGTCCTTTACCTTTGGCAGTGACCAGTACGTGGTGTTCGCTCAGCCCTTCATCGGGAAGTGTAGTTTTCTGGAGTGGGATCACGTGGAGATGGTGTTCCGGAACTACGACGACATCGACAGTAAGCACACGTCGTCTCCACAGCATTCGCAACAGGTTGAAAAGGGTGTTCATGCAAGTTAGGAGTGAGATTTAACACAAAATAAGCCCATAGATTTATACAGATTTTTTGTCTAAGACGTCTCCAGATGTCTTGGGCACCATAGTAGGATTATTATAAAGATGTCTGGAGACGTCCCTGGTCATACAATGTGTTAACATAATTCATGTCAAAATAAGGTGTTATGCGCACCTGAACACACTATGGGGCTTAGTTGTTTGAGTCATAGACCAAAAATCATGTAAACCGGACAGTTATAGTGCCACCGTGAGGCTGATTTAAAAGATTTGGGTTGAAGTGCCTTCTTTGGCCTACTACTGGGATTGTGCAAAGCAGTGTCTGAGATTAGCAACGGACGGACGGACGGACGGACGGACGGACGGACGGACGGACGGACGGACGGACGGACAGACAGACAGACTGTAGTCTGGTTTCCATCAAGCCTTTGCGAATCATAGCAAGCGTATGTTCGTTATGTCGAATAAATGAAAGCGTAGCGTCTATCGTTTCCATCTGCGGGTCTCAAGCGAATAATTTGTGATTATTGCTCTATACAGCCTGGTCGATGCAGCGCTATCATTAGGGTGACCAGAGGTCCCCCTTTGCGTGGGACAGTCCCTCATTTCCAAGACTTTTCAGGCGTCCCACATATTGAGACCCTGTCCCACATTGTGACTGGCATGCAGGCATCAGTGTTCAAATGCCCTAATAGTTGTCTTTTCTGTTGTAAAGCTCTCTCATTGTCTCTTTTCCTGCTAGATGTGTTTTTAAGTCTGTTAAAAATAACATGAGAAATATTCCCCTATATAGGCTAAAGCAGTGGTGACTATATTTCCACACTCACTCCAGAAGGCCACATTGCATATTAAAAAATGATCAAAAATAGCCGATCTACAAGCTCAATATGCGTCGCATTTGAATTGAAATGAAGTTTCCCCACTTTGTCATCACACATGCAATACTTCTGTCCCTCAAATGAACCGTTTGGATCTGGTCACCCTAGCTATCATGCAAGTTAATTTTCCGCTGT
>OOFJ01088118.1:7037-17201 GCA_900323375.1 Benthosema glaciale
CACCCACCCCCCCCCCCCCCCTCTCTCTCTCCATCTCATATGCAGTAACACACTGTCACAGACCGGTCTGAGGTCTCATTCCTGCGACTACATGCAGTATGCTGCCATGGTCTGCCCCCTTTCAAGATACAGCTGAATGCATCTCATCCTACATGTCATTACTTTTTCGGTTTCATGTACGATTGACTGTCAACTTGTGTGTGTCGCTGTAATGTCATTGCAAAGATTATTTCCTCTCGTGAAGGACTTGCAGAGGAAAGCATGCCACTTACATTGACTGCCACTGGTGATACAAACATAAATATTGGCACAAGGAATTAACGACCAGATGCTGCGTATTTCAGAATGACAGAAATCGGAACGAACGAAAGACAGACAGAGGTGTAGACAATGACTGCGTAAGGATGTACAACTGGTAATCACATGCCATGCTGCTGTCATGGCTGTATAGCCAGACATGCATCACTATTTAGTAGGACATGCCTCACTTTGTATTTGCCCCAACCGTTCTTTCTGTTTGGATGTTCTCAAATTCTGGGCCGACCAAACAATATTGTTATTACGTGAATGGGATCACAGGGTAAGCCACGATATTAGCAGATTATGTATTGATCCTGTCACAGTCTTTGAGGGCAAAGAGAGAGAGAGAGAGAGAGAGAGAGAGAGAGAGATACTCTAAAGTCCTGTATGAACATTTCTGGGAGGAGAAAAAAGAGAGACATTTTATTTAAACCACACCAGGGGGGATGGTGACAGTGACCATAAGAAACCCTGGCAGTGTTGACAGCAAGACACCCTTCCTTCCATCCGCCGTATCTTTTGTTTTCTATAATTAATTTTCCCGCTATAGCTCTGGCCTTTGGGATCAGGAACGAACTTCGAAAAGTGATGACATCAGCGCAGCCCCGGCCGTGAAAAAGTGAATTTGTCCATGTACTGTAAGATGTCCAACATATTGGGAAGTCAGCTAGCAGGGAAAAGAAATCAGCCTATACAGGACTAAGCCTGGAGTGGACCGTCCAATATATAACCTGGAGTGCTGTAAGAATACAGGAGGCCATAAAGTAGCATGCAGCCAAAAGGGGGGAAAAAGCCTTCCTCTGACGGAGAGGGGAGAGAGGAATCATGCTTGGTGGTGGCCACAGGGTTGGTGTTAATATAACGGACAATCCTGTTGGACAGGAAAGGAACGTGAAGAGAGAGACAAACAGAGACAAGGGGATCCTCTGTGTGTGTGTGTGTGTGTGTTAGTGACAGTGAAAACGAATAAACAACTGCTTGTTACCCAGTAGCTACTTTCAACCTATATCGTTCCTATTTTGTTCATGTCATTATACCGTATGCTATGTATTTCAATAGCAAAAAGAGCTGATCTACAAGCTGACTTTCACTGCACAACGTCATTGTGAGACAAAGGTTCTGTACAGTGTTTATGTTATAGCAATTACTGCTACAGCGTTTGTTCCGTAACAGGGGTCTGCCCGTTTTCCTAGGTCTTTACAGTAGCAAACAGAAAATATACTATTTGTATTCAAGAAAAGAGACACCTCATACTGAAAATACTGATTCTGATGATATTTGCGGAACGTAAATTGGGGAAACCAATTGGGGAGAGCTGGAGAGACAGAGTGGGAGACCACTGTTACTCAACCAATACTATAGCGAAACACATTTAGTTTTTTTACCAATACGTTCTCAAAGTGGTTTCCGGGAACACTTGCAGGGGTTCCACAGGGCAACCAACCAAATGAGCTCTTACAGGTCTGTCTAACTCGACAGTTATGGAGGTCAATGGCCTAATAATGCATGCCAAACTGGGGGGTCCTTGAAATTAAAAAAAGGTTTGCGAACATGTGGCTTACAATATGAATGGTTCTCATGCCTGCGGACCCCCATTTGAAAAGACATGCCAGGGACCTCATAAGAGAAGATGTTTACAGTGATTCTTAACCATTTTAATGGACAGAGCTCAGTTTGACAGCATTTTCTATCTCTGAGACCCCAATTTATATTGTAAAATCAATGTTAATTTAACTACAAAAGTGTACAAATGGAAGCAAATGGAATCCGAGAGACCCATAAGGGTCCATTTGGTTCCAAACTATATAGCTGGACGCCACTTTGGGAACAACTGGCTTACATAACCTATAAAGCACGTTTGGTCAAGGCAGTGAGTGCGTATTGAGTACACAGGGAGCTGAAGAACAGGCCCAGAGGGCACAGTGTGGCTTCTGTTCAGAACACGGTGGCCGAGTTCCTACCATATAGTCCTGAGCAGTGGTGGAATAAGGGCTTGTACGTTGTACTTAGGGTGACCAGATGTCCCTCTTTGCGTGGGACAGACCCTCATTTCCGAGACTTTTCAGGCGTCCCCCAAATTGAGACCCTGTCCAACATTGTGACTAGCACGCACCAGTGTTCAAATGGCCTAATAAGTTAGTCCCCTAATAGTTGTCTTTCTGTTCTAAAGCTCTTTCCCTGTAGGCTAAAGCAGTGGTGGAGAATGGAGAGTATCAAAAATAGCCGATCTACAAGCTCAAAACGCGTCGCAGTGTGACACGTTTTGAGCTTGTAGATCTGCTATTTTTGCTATATTTGAATTTCGTCCCGTTTCCCCACTTGTCCCACACACAATACTTCTGTCCCTCAAATGAACAGTTTGGATCTGGTCACCCTAGTTGTACTTTAAGTAAAAGTATACGGATAGCCTATACAATTTACACGCTGTGGAAATATTCAAAATATACTTAAGGTAAAGTTAAAAAAGCGTTAAAGTATACTGAAAGCAAAAGTATGCTCGTTTTGCAGAATGCCCCATTTCACAAGTTTCCAGATGTAGTGGTGTTTTACAAGTTCACAGCACGTCACTTTGGAAAATCGTATTGTGTGAGAACAACTGATTTAAAATGCATTCGTAGAAGCCAATATCGATCTATGCGAGTTCAGTTTGGGATTGTCTCGGACAGCTAGAGGTGTTTTACGAGACGGTAGCGTATATCGGGGCGAAGGAGCGAGAGAGAAACTAAAAACGTGCGGAGAAAACGACAGTGTTGAGGAGAAAACGACAGCGTTGAGGACAGAAGATGAGAAACAGGCGGGAGGAGGACTGCATCACCAGGGACGTGCACACATAGACATCCAAGGGGGCTTCAGCCTCATGCCCTTTTACCCGTCTGCAAAACAACTGCCCTTTCCAGACCAACGAATGCGGCATTTACTATAATGGTGAGAAGAAATGCAAATGCCACCCCTTTTCCATGCCATGTCGGAAGGCATGCAGCATTCGGGGGAATAGATCCCCCCCCAAGTCTGTAATAGTATTTTGCGTTGAACAAATTTGTTTAGAAATCCAATCCATGTCGATGTCGTACACCGCATCTCCGCTATAGCTAAAGAGTGCGCCCCGAAAGTAGCTGATCTACAAGCTCTCAACGCGTCGCACTGCGACGCATTGTGAGCTTGTATGTCTGCTAAGAAGTGCCCTCTTATGGGATTTCAGCCCCTGCCCCTCTGAAAAACATAAAGAAAATCTCCGCACAAGGAGGTCAGTAGACCGAAAGCTTGCAAAATAAATCCATTGATTGTGCACAGTCCTGGGTGTGCAGAGCTTCTCTTTATGTTTTTCATTATCCCTTTGTGACTCCAGCACCTCGCTTAAGCCATTTCGACCTGAGGACGATTCTACAAATGCCTTCTAAATCCTGACAGTCTTCTGAAATACCCCATGTTTCTATGTCAGTGGTGCTCAATATTTCATGTCAAGGACCCCAAAAATGATATGTAATTGGCTGCCGACCCCCATCTGAAAATATGTTGTTCCAGGAACCCCCAGAACCAAAGATTTGAGTTAAAAACATTCACTCTGAAAGAATATATTGAAAGATTTGCGCTACAGTTTCACTATTTCTCAAAAATAGCAGACCTATAAGCCACTTGGTGGCGCGCTACGAAACTTAAAGGCCCAAAATGGGTTAAGTTCTTTTCATAAGATGAGCTGTGTTTTTTTTTTTTTTTTTTTTACATTTTATCCCCTGACCCTCTCTGCACGTCCCTGTGTGCAGCACAGCAGCAGGCTAAGGACAGCAGGCAGGGGGGGGGACAGGGGACGAAGACCAAGAAGAGGAGCTGGAGGAGGAGGAGGAGGATGATGGCTGGTGAATAAGCCTGTGAAGGAGGCGCTGCTCATAAATTAGAGTGGAGTGCTGTGCGCTCCCGCCTTATAAAGCCAGCGGAGCGGGGAGCGATGAAGCGATGGAGGGAGGGAGTGAGGGAGTGAGGGAGTGAGGGCCACCTCTTTGCACTGAGCTGAGAGCGATCAAACCCTGCTGCAGGTCCTCTCTCTGGACTAATTGGCAGTGGTGTAAAAGCAGTGGTTCCCAAACTTTTTCATGTCAAGGACCGGCCAAATCGACATTTATTAGCCCGCGGACGCCCATTTGAAAAGACATGGTCGGGGAGCCCGACAAAACAGAGGATTTTACCTGATTCGCATCCATTTTCATTTCAAGGACCTCCAGTTTTATATGCAATAGGCTACAGACTCGCATTTAATGGCATTTCTATCTCTGGGACCCCATTTGTATTGTAAAATCATCGATGTTAATTTAACAGGTCCATTTGGTTCGATTTGTACACTCTCCGGACCATTTGGTTCTGAACTATCACTTAGCTGGGGACCCCCCGGAACTCTCGGACACCACTTACGTAAGGTGTGTGTAAACACGAACATCGTGCAAATACACTCATTGAATGATAATAGCGCCCCTCAATTCACACAGGTCTGATTTTTAAGTACCGTTATAGGTACTTACGTGACATTTTGAGGTATTTCCACTTTATTGGAGTATTTCCAATTTTCGATACTTTTACTTCTACTCCACTACATCTCAGGCAAATATTGTACTTTTACTCCACTACAATTATTTGAAATCTTTATTGTAGATTTGTATTATTGTTGCAAAACATACATTAAGCACTTCAGCCCTAAATCATTTCGGCCATTTGATTTCCTATAGCTCATATAGGAAATCTACAAGCTCACAATGCATCGCATCATGCGAGGCATGTAGATCTGCTATTTTCTAAATTATACAAATTGATGAAAAGAGACATTCTGCACATTCACAATTATACAAATTGATGAAAAGAGACATTCCGCACTCTGAATTTTGGATTCTGGACTTTTACTTGTAACAGTAAAAGTTTCTACATTTTAGTATGATACTTTTACTTAAGTAAGACATGATGTGAGTACTTTTTCCACCACTGCTAATTGGTGTGCTACAGTGCTCTACAGGGGGTGGGGGTGGGGGCTGTGTGCTTTATAAGAGGAGAAGAGAATGTGTTCAATATATAGATTTGTTTTGCCATTTTACACAGTTTTTTAATAAAAAATAACAATAATCGTAGACCTATGCCCCGATTTTTACTTCATTGTTTGAATGTGATATAGACTAGCTCTGGTAGATTATAGACCAATATTTGCCTAGAAAGAGAAATTAAATATTAGGTTACATAAGGACAGAGAGAGAGAGAGAGAGAGAGAGAGAGAGAGAGAGAGAGACCTAAAGGAGCTTTGAGAAAAAGACAAATTCTGAAACCCACTGCTGATTCTCCCTGCCTGGCTGCCTTCATTCTAAATCCTGAATGCAGTGCCCTGTAGCAAGAGGCCACTGTGCCCTTCACTACTGGCTGCCACGTTAAATCTTCCTCTAATTACACTCTTTATAGCCTTGGCTATCGCCTGCCCCGTGATCAACACCTTTAGTGCGACAGGCTGCAAGGGGAGTTCTTCCTCGCCGAGAGGGTATAATTCTGTTTCAGTGACAATTAAACTCCCCCCAATCCAAATAACTACCAGATATCTGCGCAATGAAATAAAGCCGTGAAAGCTAATGAATCTCACAATGCGCGATTCCGAACAAGTCCCGGGCATGAAATGTCGAAACCGATAATGCTGAGCGGCTCATTATTTACACTGTATGGATTTGCAGAGAAATGTCAAGACTCCTAACGAGATTGGAAAGCAATTCCCTGTCGTCCAACGACACCCCTTTCTTTGTGAGTTAAAGGGTTTGGATGATGAACTGAATCTGCGTTAAATCATCAGCATTTCATTTCGGGCATTAGTTAGCAAAATACCAACACTCAAACTCAAATTAAAGGTCAAATTCAAGTCAGTTAATTGTCACTCATCTGCATACTGGCAACGGGTGTAGCCTGCCTAGGGCTGAACAAAAGCTCTTTCCTCACGGGCCATGCATGGTGCTAACACAGAAAATAACCATCAACCATTGTTAATTCTGAGGGAAAACAAATATAATCACTGCATATGGAGCCAGTGTTTAACTTTTTGAGGGGCGCTATAGCCCGTCCTGTCCTATGCCCAGCTTTGTCTGTTTATGCACGCTGGGCAATTAAGACCTACGCTGTAGACGCTATCATTTGTTTTGGGCGGAAGTTGCAGGATTTTGGCGGAAGTATTACCGCCCAAGGAAATTATGTTGATGCTTTACAAATCAGTTTACATTCTCCGCGAATGAAACAAGTGGTGTGATTGGTCAGGATAATATCATATCCGGGGGAAATACATCTGACGAATGTTCCGATCGACACTTACTTATATTGTGACCAGGCTTGACCAGGCCAGGCTTTTCTCTTCGCAGATGTGTAAGCCTCTGTCCTGGGACAGAGGCTTCTGTTTGTGTGGATTTTAGCGATGATTTGATTGGCTGAGGAAAGTACATATTTATTGAGGATAAAAGTGAGGGCAAAAAGTGTGGACGCCTATTGTGTTTGGCCGAACCACATTTGTGATGATTTGATTGGCTGAGCACGGAATGTGATGTATGATGATGATGATAAGTGCCCCACAGGACACTTATAATCATGAGATTTCTTTCCTCCTTTTTTAGGATTTTATAGTGTCTCATCAAACCCTTGTTGTGCGTTACCGTTCCCGCTATACATAAAAATAAAACATAACAGTACTCCAAAAATATACAGTACATTACACAGGAAACCATCATCCTACACACAATAATTTAACTACAAAATAAGCTAAATAAACTACAAAAACTACAAGTTGAAAATTTGAAAATATCCGTTCAGGGTGACCTACTGAACCAAAAAAAGCAAAAACACAAAAAATCTCAAACCAAACCAAATTTGCTCCTTTTCTTCACAATACATACACGCGGACCTTTTCTCCAGGCCCGGACACAAATACTTTAATCTATTATTTATTGTGTATTGTTGTTGGTTATTTTGTATATGATATGGACCCTGAGTCTGAAATAACGATTGAATTGAATTGTCCACCACTGGAGAGCTTCCACTGAGGCAGGAGGGCAGATTTGATGTGTCTCATGATGACTAGCCACTTGAAACACTTAATCATGATCATGGCCACAGGGCGCTAGAGTCATTGAGACATCAGACATGCCACAGTCCACTTATCTGGCACTGGAATGATGACAGTCCCTCGAAGGCTGAGGGGGTGACAGCCTGGCTCAGGGAGATGTTAAAGCACAAATGCTATTAAATGTTGTCCACAGATGATTGCTGGGATTAAGGCAGAAATAATGTTTCGTATTCATCTCAAGGAAAACCAACCCGAAGTTTGGAGAATTCAAAGTGGGTTAATGCCACACAGGCCTATAGGCTCAAAATGAAGGCTACTCGTGATAGGTACTTTGAACTAACTACTAACTAACTAACTAACTGTAAGTGAAGCTTTGTTTTAGCACCATTATACCGTAGCTTATGTTCCATTCTAAAAAACAAACATGTAACATCAGAATGCCATTTGTGAATGTGTATGTAATATGATAATAATACAGCAGTCGAAATCACACTCATGTGAAGTGAGGTGCGCCCTCACTCCTTTACACAAACATCATACTTTAATCAAACAGTAAAGGTTTATAGACTTGACTGCCAAATGACGTCACAAGTGGTGCTATTTTTGGCAGCCAAGTCCGCTACTCTGTTTGTTAAAAGGTCTTTAAACAAACAGTAAAATTCCATAGACTTGGCTGCCAAATGACGTCCTGTTTTATACAGTACAGTACTGTGACTGCCACATGGCGTCGCGTCCTGCACTCGCGTGAAATGAGAAGCCTGGTAATGTTTGTTTAAACTGCTGTAAACAATGTTGCCGGGGTATAAGATTAGCAATAGCAAGTTTTACGAGGGAACGGCCTCTTATGCAATGCTAAAAGCCCCAAATTACGGATTTAGTGCCTCTGACGCAAGATAGCCCAATAAATCAAAAACAACCCAAAACATATCTAAAATTCCACGACTCACACTGCCGTATGAGTCTGACGCACGTCAAAAGCCAGACACTGGAGGGGCTATAGAGCATCTCAAAAAGGCATCTAGAGCATGCTTTGAATTTCATTAGGCTGTCTATAATGCTTAATGCTTTGAGACAAACTGAATAGAGGGGAGAAATACTGAGCAGCAGAGAAATATATTGCTATCTTTAAATGATGAAAGAGTGCAGCTGAATGCTCTTGTTAATGAGCTCTAGTTCTCACACCTGCTGAGCTGCTGTCAGATTGAAAGACAGATCCGGGCCTGTGCTACAGTATTGCTTGTCTTGTCTGTACAACTTGTGTTCTCTGTTTTCTCACCGTTTCCGAACACCAGTGTACACATTTTGGTGTTTAACCAGCCTGATTCTATGCCCTCACTCAGCCAAGGCATGCAGGCGAGTTGGTGCTTGGAATGCTATTAAAAGTGCATAAAATTGCTGTTTTTAGTTAATCTGATGGAACAAGCCCCCAGGCTAAACTTGACTTCTCTCAGAAGGGAAACTGGGCCATTCAATTTTACTTTGTGAGAACCAGCCTGCAGGGTCGACTCCAAAAGCAGGTTGAAAAACATTGACTCTCTAAACAAAATGACTTCTGTGTCACAAAGATGACTGCCCCAAAGGCTACTTTCATGTGTGAATAAATCACAAGTGTCATAAGTAATGTGACCAATTGTTTCACGTCTTCCGGCTTGGCCTGCCTGGCGCTCCAGTACACACACGTTGTCAGTGGTGTTCTGCGGGTGGGATGTTGGCAGAATATTGTGTGATGTCCTTGTCACTGCATTAACAGCTCTGGTGGAAATGTTGTTACTTTATAGCACGGGTTCTCAACCCGTGGGTCGCGACCCCTTGGGGGGTCCTGAAATTATTTTGAGGGGTCCCCAGATTTTTTTGCAATTGAATGGCTGAAAAATGGAAATGTAGAGTTTACATAGTTAGTACACATAGTCCATGCATACATTTACAATTTACAATTTAGGCATTTAGCAGACGCTCTTAATCCAGAGCGACTTACATAAGCATGAACAAAATAAAAAGCATGTATTACCATGCTTTTTATTTTGTTCATGCTTATGTAAGTCATATACATACAAAGAAGTTAATGTGAATCAACCATAAGCTAAGAACGTCACAGTAGAAAAGACTAGTATACAGGCTTAATTATACTATGCATACATACCAACAGTGCTATGTTTACATGAAATGCTATAGGACTACATAAACTGCTATCTGAGTCTACATAAAAATGCTATCTAAGATACATAAGTCGAGCCTTTGCCTACGCCTGTAGGAGGTCGAGGCTAGGGCAAGTGCTACTGCAAGTGCTATGGGCTAAGATGGAGTCTGAAGAGGTGCGTTTTCAGACTGCGGCGGAAGATTGGGAGCGAATCTGCATTTCTGTTCTGATTGCAATGGGAAGTGCGTTCCATAGTTTTGGGGCCAGAAGGGAGAAGAGTTTGGGGCGTGTGGAACGTTGTCCAGGCGTTTTTAGTGAGGGTACTACCATAAACCTTCCTTAATGATTGTATCTGGATTTAGTATGTATTTTCTCTATTAAGGTTATTGTAGCGGTCAATTTGTATTGGTGGTGGCGGGGCGGGGGTCCCGAGACATGGCCAAAGCATTTCCGGGGGTCCTGAGCCAAAAACGTTGAGAACCCCTGACTTATAGGTCTGTCAGTCCATCATCCTTCCACCACTTTTGTCTGAAATATGCGTATAAAAACAACGTATCATGGAATTTGCCCTCTATCTTTTCACTTGATGGTGAGGAGTTTCATATTTGTGAGAGCATGGAGGTTCATGCTAACTCTTCCAAATGCCCAGCCCTCCCCATTTACT
>OOFJ01088166.1:3448-15429 GCA_900323375.1 Benthosema glaciale
AACGGCTCTAGCAGTGATTCTCAAACCGTTTAATTTCAAGGACCCTCAGTTTGACATGCATAAGCCTATTAGTCTACAGACCCCCATTTAATGGCATTTCTATCTCTGAGACCCCAAATGATATTGCAAAATAAAATGTTAATTTAACTCTGAGAGTGTACAAATGGAACCAAATGGACCTGTACACTCTCATAGTTAGGCTATAGACCCACAATGGTCCATTTGGTTACAAAACTATAATTTAGCTGGGGACCCCCTGAAACTCCGTCAAGGACCCCTAGGGGTCTCCGGACCCCACTTTGTGAATCACTGTTAGAGTTTATGAGTTACCGGTACATCAAGCCTTTCCTTGGATTCTACTTCCCTCTCGTGGTCGGCAATAATATTGCAACCAATAATTTGAGTGTGGGGTACGTGTCAATAGCCGCAATTTGCAAAATTGCAACTCTAGATTTTTTAATAATTGGATGAATCTAGAGCTGCAATACCCTCCATTGACTTCCTACTCATCCAATTTACATTTGCGATCTGATGGTATTAAGCGAAGTTAAACTGACCAACATCTCTAGGCCAAGCTTGAATTATTCTCTTTCGAACTGCAAAGCGTTTGTTTCATAAAAATCCACCGTAGACATGTTATGAGCTACTTTCTAAGAAAGTCTCTTCAGGTGATATTATTTCTAAGTGCTGGAGTTTGGAAGCACTCGTTTTTATTAACGGGTCGCGCTGCTGCCAGCCTCCTGCATTATG
Organism: Benthosema glaciale; assembly: GCA_900323375.1. NCBI lineage: Eukaryota > Metazoa > Chordata > Actinopteri > Myctophiformes > Myctophidae > Benthosema > Benthosema glaciale. The sequence goes on from OOFJ01088166.1 coordinate 4,199, forward strand.
TGCAAATGTGAAACAGGTGGTACACAGCATAGACATATCTATCTATGGTACACAGGGCCGTTCAGTGACTTACGACAAGTGCAAGGGTGTCAAGAGAAAACGAGGATCGGATTAAACTCAGCATTATGTTGAACTTATAACTTGACACACTTGAGTCTCAAGCCGTTTCCAACGGCTTCAGTTTAGCTGAAGAACATAATGAAACAGTGTAGGACGGTCTATCTGAAGTTATACAACAGTTCTACTACAAGTTCAGATTCTGAACTTACCGATTTATCAGGTACAGTTTATAGCTTCTTACTTAAACTAGTTGTATCTGGTTGCTGTCTGTGTCCTCGCATTATAGTGTAGTAAGTAAGCCTACTAATTAATACTATTGTAGTATCATCAGTGGGCCTATCATGCCTATGGCGTTTTATTTGGACAATATGTTAATGTTTCCTCAATTCCTCCTCCTCGTGTCCACGGATGGACGCTTGTGTGTGTCTGAGTTCCATCATGTGATGTAGTGGTGGTGGGCTCCCCCTGGCAACGAAGTAGCTAATTACAGCGCTACAGTTCTCCGGGCAATGGGATGTAGACTCTACCAATGATGTTGTAGGCTGTAGGGCACATACTGTAGGGCAGGCCGATGCTTGGTGCTTGAGCTCACAGGCATAGGAAGGGAGGAGTAGAGAGGAGGGATCAGAAATGTTTCTCTTATGTGTCTGTGTGTTGTACCAAAGTCTGTGCTTATACGCCTGATGGAGCTGAGAGGGTCAGACTCAGCACAGAGCCAACACAAAGCAGAAGCTTCGAGAGACATGATGACAGCTCTTCAGGTGAAAATGGATGCCAACATTGTTGTGTTGGGGACAGAAAATGTTGGTAAATCAGGTAAATATATATATTAGACATATTCATTTCTATTAAGGTTATGAATTATAGTATCTAGATTTATTACATTTAGAGAAGAGGATGATATTATTGTGCAGGTCATGTTATTGTTTTCTTTTTCCCCCCAGCACTCACAGTGCGCCTCCTAACACGAAGATTTATTGGAGAATATGGAGAAATTGGTAAAGTAGACTAAAAAGACTTTTGAACTAAACTTTTTTGTTTGTTTGTTTGTTTTTACTAACCCTGAATAACCTGCAACTGTGCTATTTATGCTTCATTAACCTCGATCCTGTCCAATTTATTACAGAATCCATCTATAGTCACAACATCGTGGTAGATGGAAGAGAAATTGGCCTCAATATTTGGGATTCACCTCATTCTACAGTAAGATGATATAACAGTGGCTTTCCAAACAACTGCTTTCTTTTTAATATACTGTTAGAATGTACACATTTAACTCTAGTGTAAAAATGTACCCTTATGCATATGGATATGGACACCGAGTTAAATCAACACTTTATATACTGTATTCCAGGACATCTCTGTGGAGACGTCACTGTTTGAGAAGCGGCTCCAGTGGGCAGACGGCTTTATTCTTGTGTACAGCATCTGTGACAGGGCCAGTTTCAACACTGTCACCAGGCTCATCCAGACCATCAAGGCTGCCAAGAACTATCTAAACACAGACATTAAGGTGCCCGTGGTGATCGTGGGCAACAAGAGAGACCTGGATCACAGGCGGACGGTTCTAAGCGAGGAGGGCAGGCTCCTGGCGCTGGCCACAGACTGTCACTTCTACGAGGTGTCAGCAGCTGAGAACTACCACAGCGTGCTGACCGTGTTCCACGGGCTTGTGGACAGGATGAGCAATTCGAAATGTGCCGCAAAGAGGCCCCTGGGATTCAAGGGCATCGTGAAGAGCATGTCGGCGGTGTTCAGCAGGAGACGGACCGATTCCTTATAACGGCATCATCACACAACAAGCTTAGAGGTTGTGTGACAACTTTAGAGGAAAGTGTCTGTGAAGCCATACAGAATGGACAGGACACATCCATCGTGTCTAATCCACTGAATGGATGTCACGTTCTTCTGGCCATATATATGTTGTCATGCGGTGTTGCGCTGCAGCCAGGGTACTGTGAAATGCTTTGTGGCTTTAACATCAGCACGTTGGGCTGGGGGCTACTTTCCCACCAAAGATGTCGATAGACTGGGGACTTGTTACAGAGAAAGTGTCACTAAAAAGCCAAAAGTGCAAGAGAACAGAGTGGTTATTCAGACTGTGTGATGTCATGATGCCATTTTTCAAGCTTTACAAAGAGCGACTTGCACTTACAGCTGTGCCGGATGGTGAGATTTACATAAAAATGCAAAGTAGCCATCGCACAGAAGATGGACAAGATGCAAACATTCATGGTAATTGTGCTAGACATGTGCTTTAAGAGAAAATACATCTAGGAAGACATGAATTAGACTGCAACCCAATTAAATTGCAAATTTAATTTGCTCTCTTGTACTGTGTTTGAATTATGCATAATCATAATATATTCATATTTAGATGGCATATTGTTCTATTCACAAACTAAGTGTGCCTTCTGATTCATGCACCAAAGTATAGTTGTGTGTATGTAATTAACAGCGTGTCCACTGGGAAATGAAAAATATGTACAGTATTTATTCAAGTGCTAGCACTGTAAAGATCAAAGTGAGCTAATTGCTTTGTGTTTTTGTGAACCTGCCAGTTCTTGAATGCCTTTGTACAGTTAATCGAATCCAATGTTTGCAATACAAATGTATCTTCTTACCACCAGGGATCCCAAGATCATGACTAATGTCCTGTTTTCTATATGGCTGATTGTAAATAAATTTAAGTATGGTTTGTTCAATGTTGGTTGGTGTTTGCATTCAATAATGCATTTATATTATGGTTTGCAAGTAAAGAGAAGTGAAGTGCAAATGTGGTTGTGAAATGTTGCTGACTCTAACTTCATTTTGGCATTTTTGCAGTCTTAGAGAATGCCTTAAATTTGTGCCCACCTTTGAGTTGAAATTCCTTTCTGAAACTAGGACACCATATCCCCTGAAAGAATTCCTCCTCGTTGACACTGGCCCGCTCCAGTGAACTTGGATTGACCTCCATAATGAGGAGGCAGACCTCATGCCTCGCCCCTCTTTTCACTTCTTCTCTGGACTTTGCCTCCTCGCCCCTCCAAGCACTTCCACAACTCTCTGGACGGTGGCCATCTCAGTGGGGACTATGGGCGGCAGCCTGGGAGGTTACACAAAAAGAAAAAGAACGTTCTCAGTGTTAATTGCCCCATTTGTAACTCTGGGAAAATGTAATGTCAGTTTTATTACATTTGAACTCCCCCACCTCTCCAGGTCTTTAGTAAACAGAAAATAAAAAGTCAGGTTGGGGTACCAATTCCATACAGCCAGGAGAGAGGCCTCCATTTATCAGCTTCACGTTCATAATCATAGAGTTTCTCTCCTGACTTTTGATGAACAATGACACGTCGTATAGCCATTTAACACTCGGGATTTATCAGTGTAGATGTCAGGTAAGCTGGTGCCTAAAGTCTCTCGAGACAGACTGTTAACTCTGTCAAGTTCAAAGGAAAAGAGGTCACTGTTTTTCCTGTATTCTTTTGATGGTGGGTTCTCAGATCGGATGGTGCCAGACAGCCAGACCCATTCGCCTCTCTCTCCCTTTGGTCTTCATGTGTTTCTGACAGGAACATGGCATGTGGGTCAACCATGTCAAAACCTGAGTCTGTCTATGGCCCCCTCAGCTCTTTATTACATTATCTGACCCAGACCCCACACGTCCAGACACAGCGAGACTCAGCCAAACACCAGCCTGACCAAGACAAAGACAAAGTTTTACCTGCAAGAATAGAAATGCTCACTGCTTTACTCAGGCATTTATTATTTATTTGCTTGACTTCTTCCATTTTCAAATCAAATGAATATTAACAATACACTGGTACTGTGTACGGCATATCTCTTGTTCACATACATAACACAAGCAGGTTGTGTTATGTATGTGTTATGTTCAGTTTAAAGAAGAAGGGATGTCTGCACACCGTGCTATAGCTCCATGAAATTTTTATTCAGGTCAGGATTCAACGTTTCAACCCTTTCGGGTCTTCGTCAGGAATTCCTGACGAAGACATCCCTTCTTCTTTAAAGTATGTATATTTTTTGTCCAGCACCCGTCAACATTTTTTGAGATGTGCGTGCTTTGTTTGTTTTTGGATGTTTTCTTATGTTCAGTTTGCTCTGAATTAAAAACGTATAATCATACAGTACATCATCTCATTCCGTCCTCACTTTTGTCTTTAATTAATGTTTTGTTGACACATTTTTGTCTGGCCATATAGGAGGGCTAGCCCCTCAAAAAATGTTTTCTGTATTATAAATGCTGTATGATATGTTTGTCACTGTCAGAATGAAGTAAATAAATAAAGATAAAGATACACACAGTCCTGTTCTGTCATGTTAGTTAGTTTCATGTTTTTTGATTGATTGAATACTTTTTTGGCAGAAATGTAATTTGTACAGCATACAGTCAGACACGAATGAAATCAGTCCTTGCGGTCTTGTTTCCATTCAGGTCCTGGGTATTCAGTTCATAATGTATTGTCCACAATGTGGAAATTTGTCTATATGACCTGTTCTGGATCACATTACATTAGTAGAAGCAAGTAAAAGATCGACCAAACTTGTGCTGGATCATATTTCCCCTGTTTGGACGGTTGTAGATGAAGACAGTCACGACACATGCATCTCTGCTTCATCATATAAAGCAGGCCTATGAGATAAAAAATGTATCCTCTCAATTCCCTTCAGTTTTTTATTGTGCTTCTATAATTCTTATCATGATGACGATGTACATCACCACTAAAAAGGTTATACGCATGGATTCAAGTTCTCAGTCCCCACGACTGATCAGTGATTTCAGTCAGTTGAAATTCCATAGAAGCGTTCCCTGCACCAAAAATAGGCTATCTACAAGCTGACAGCACGTCTCAGAGCGATGTTATAAGCTTGTAGATAGACTATTTCCGGTTATTAGTTATTTCAACAGGAACAACAGGAAAAAAAATCAGTCTATCAGTTTATTATTGCTTTAATCCATGTATACAGAATAAAAGGGAGTGTCATAGTAATTATATTTTGCCATTGACTTGCCCTGAAAAGTTTATACAGAATAAAAAGTTTGGTAAAAGGTCTGTAAACTTGGCTGCCACAATGACGTCAAAGCCAAGTGTTGGAGCGGCTAGCACCGCTAAAAAAAACAGTAGGTAGGCCTCTTGGAATTATTTCTGGTGTAGGCTACTACTTTAATAGACTTGTTGAATAAGAAAACTATGTCACGCATTCTTACCCCTGGAATGTTTTTGCAAGGGGAAATTATTGAGCTGCTATGTTCTGTTCAGATTTTTTCACATTTCAACTGAATCGTAATTTCGTCCAATACGGGTACACTTTCATATTGCAACTGCAATAAACAATCACTTTAAACGGTCATTAATATTATAGACACATTATTAAGTTGTAGAATAAAGCAGAACAAAATGTTTCTTGTTTGATCCTATGGTAGCTTGCGACATTGTACCAAAGACACTGTCATTGTCATTGACATTCAAATTACCAATAAAGGATTAATACTGCTTTGCAGGGGATCTGGAATGTGTGGAATGGGGGGGAAAAAACACTAAGGTCTTAAGTAACTAAGAAATGTGTTAACTGTTCAAAAATGCCAGCCATCTCATACAGGCTGGATCCTTTTGCTCCAAGTGGAGAATTAACAACCCCCCGCAGAGCCGTTCCACTGGAGTGCTCTCCCAATATGGCCCTCTTTTGTACACACAATAACTATAATTCACCCCCAGCAGTGAGAGCAGTGGAAGCTCACAGAGGTATAGTGCATGTTTGGCGCTCTCAACACAGCAGCTGGACTCTTTGTTTCCATTAAATTTAATAGTTCATATTCATACTCGTGTTTTTTGGTCACGTGATCTATCAACACTTCATAGTAATAGTATCATGCCTCATATTGACAAAAACATTTCCATGAAAAGGCAACATTTGCCATATCCGCATCATTCAAGAGAAAAGTTACAGCAATCATCAGCCTTTCTTTGTCATTATACTGTAATGTTTTTCTTGAACTTTGAACTGTGTGTCAGTGAGAGCAGTGTGATGCAATGTTACATTCTGACAAGGAAATGGAGGAAAGGGGACAATGACATGCATGTTTGTGTTTGAACCACCACAACATCTCAGAGAAATGCATGGCTACACTGCATGGCTACACATCAGTTGAAAACTTGATACACAACATGTATACAATATAATTCATAAACTACAAGGACCTATGGCAGCAAAGCAGTGTGTGCATCAACAAGACACGATGATGAGGCCACCTGTGAAGTTAAATGCCAAACGGAAATGTCTCTTAAAGTAGGTGTAGGAATAGTGAAGACATTTCTGTTTGTAGAGGATATGTATGTTACTTTTAGTTTATGAGTTCAATCATACTGTAACTGTACTACCGGCTACATTTGGGTGGTATGCTGTATATTGCAGCTAGTCAAACAAGTGGTGGTTGACTCCCATTTATAAAACGATGAATAACAAATGAAAAAAGCATTTATTTAACTTCGATTTCCTTTTAATGTGCCCTTGCTGCCCTTTCTACCACTGACACAGATAAGCAGATTGTCTTGAGGGCAGAGCTGATACTGACTTTGATCTCAGACATAATGGGTGATTGTGTTGGGGAGACTGTAAGTAGGTTTCCCTCTCATGTGGGGCTCATGTGTGTGGAACAGATGTCTGCACGTGATCTGACAAATTGAATCTGTTGCAGTATAGATGAGTGATTCATCAAACCATTGATCGTGTTTGTTCTGTGGTGCTGCTCGACTACCTGGCTACGCGCAGTCACAGTACATCCTAATGTCTGTATGTCTTAGCCAAATGCTAAAGGCCAAAGCCTGAGAGGGCCACTCTTCAAGTTGAACACCTTTGACACACAAGTCTATTCGTCCGCTCAGTCCACAGATCAATCACATTTCAAACCAAGGACAGACACATTGTTACACCGTGTGTTCATCTGTCTTTACCTCAGAAGGACACAGATTTTGTTCCTTCCAAAACAATAAACTGAAAATGACCAAGTGCAATGGCTGGCTGTGATTGTGAAATAACCCTGTGTGGTTTCCATACTTAGCTGCAAGCATAGTGCTGATGACTTCTGCAGTAATATGTACTGATATTTAGCCATGTAAACTATGCATGTAACCACCATGGATTGATTGATTGATTGATTACATTTAAGATGGCGTTGGGAGGAATAATACAGTCTTTTTAACATCTAAAAATAAATCAATGTAAATGTTACTTGGTGATGTACTTTGTATTCTGAACAGATCAAATACGTGCAAATCCTTTTAAAAAGGCGCTTGTCCCAAAAATAAGGATCAAAGGTATCATAAAAACAGAGTGGTGTGTTATACAAACGCTACTGTATCATCACAACTGTTCATTGAGTGTTGTAATGTGCATGTAAACACTGACACTATGAGGCCAGCTGATTTTACAGGGATCATACCAATACCAGTCAGCATTACATTTAAACAGCTTGTCAATCTTCAAACAAAAGCAGTCTCTGATGAAATGGCAATGTAATTTAATTCTCACAAATATTGATTAAAATGTCAAAGATCAAGATCAAGCGATTTAAGTGTCAGGGTGGATTTTGCCCATAAACCTGAGCGGTTGAACATTGAATCCACTCTGCAATGTGCATCCATATACCACACTCTTCACAGCATGTGCATAATCCACATCTAGACCGACCCAAACTCCAGTGTGTTGTGTTGTGTAACAAAACAAAACCCCTTTCAATCTCTTGTCCGATATCCAACCTCTGTATGAGGGAGAGGGAGTTGCAGGGAATGCGTGCAGAATGTGAAGAACGCCATCAATTGCATTTTCTTAGGTGATGTCATGCCAAGGCGCTATCTGACACAGTCTCTTGTGAGCCAGACAAAACAAAACAGATATCTGGAGACATTATGTGTACAAGGACACTACCACGATACTGTACACCTTTAGACAATAACATTTATTTGACCATCTCTTTTCCCCACTAAACTACTGTACATGTATGCTGCTGAACAGCTTCCCATTGACAGACTCAAAATTCTTCCTGGCATGTAGCCAGTAGGTCTATGTACGTCACTGTATGAGTGAATGACAAATTAACACCTCTTTCATTCATGATTCTCGGTGTAAATGGTAAATGGTGCATTTTCACCTTTATCCAAGGCGCTTTACATAGTGTATTACATTCACCCACATTCATAAACCAATTGCGGCAGAAACCATGCAAGGCACAACCGCCAACCCACAGATCATTGGATGACCTGCTCACATTGGGAGCAATTTGGGGCAAGGTGTCTTGCCCAAGGACACTTGTGTAGACAGGAGAAGCCGGGATTCGAACCGCTGACCCTTGGATCATTGGACGACCTGCTCTACCTCCAGAGTCACAGCCGCCCTCAGCCGATGTGTTTGAACTGGATTTGTCAGGTACCACTCTGCAGTCTGCACCATGTTTATGTTGGCCTTCTTGAGCTGGACTGTAGCCCAGGCAGGAACACTGATTTTTGGACTTAAAGCTAGGAAATACTTTTACTTGCCATTAATATAGTGGTTGAAATGGTATTAATTGATTGTCTGAGTCCCGTGGTGGGAGTTCTGGTCTGTTGGTGGGGATCTGGGGGCCACTCATTAAAAATAAATCAATCCACAAAACATTTGCAAAAAATTGTATTGTTGACCTATTTCTAGAGCAACACTTTCGTTCAACTTTGACCCTTCTGTCACATGGATCTATTTTTCGTGTCCAGTATCACTACGCCAGCAGCAGCACAAATATATAGTTCCATGTAGCAGAGGGGTCAAAGTTGAACGAAAGTCATATGTTACAAATAGGTCAACAATACAAACAACGCTATGCGTTTTTAATGAGTGGCCCCCAGTGCACCAAATGATACCGGAACTACTACTATTCTTTAATACCTTTGTAACCACTATATTAATGGCAAGTATTTCCTACATCTTTAAGTCCAAAAATCTGAACTAACTATTTAAATATAATATTCTCATGGATCCTCTAGTTCTGGAAAGGAACATAGTACTGTAGGGCAAGCTCTCAGCTGCTGGACAGGAAAATGAAAGTAAGAGCATGTTTCTTCATTGAGGCTTAAACAGTTGATGGATAATTGAACATCTCATAACAAATACTTTTATGCAACAGTTTTTGGACACAAGACCTGCATTCTTTAGTTGTTACATAAAACATATCTAGCAGCTAAAAAGCTCACTTTAACGATAACGATGATAGATGGAGATTCTGACCCAGAGCCATGAAAATGTATAGCTAGATTTTCAAGCAATTGGAAACCAGAACATTTTTTATCAGAGCCCAGGCCCCTGGCCTGGGCTGCTGAGTTCAGGAATCACAGGTATTATAATGTGTGCATACAAATTATGTTAATTCAGCTCTCACCAATGGCTCAATATACTGACCTTGAAGAAAATATTGTTAATAAGTTAATAACACATCGAGGGACACTTTCTTGCCAGTGTCACAATATTTTAAAAACCTTTCACTAAAGTTTAGTTATACAGTATAATATTTCTCTTTCAAAGCCCTCTAGGCAGGCAGAAGGAAGGTTATTTTATTTTGTATTTCTTACTGTATATACAGTATATCCCCACTGGGGGGCAGGTGTGTCCAGTGATTGAAATATTTAGTATGTAGAATGGGTACATTTCAAACAAAAGCACAAGTCAATACAAAAACAGCTACTTTGTGGATGGAACCGTGACAAGTGCAAGACTTGTTTACATCAGAGTCCACCATTTCCAATTCATCTTAACAATTAAAGACATACAAATACTCATACTCATACACTTCTATAAAAAAAAACATCATATAAGAAAGTTTAAAAAAAGGAAGAAAAAGAGGGGTTCATGATATGAATGATTTACAGGACATTCATGTTGAGTCTATTGATTTTCTAGCTCCAACATCTCTTGAAATTTTAAATTGTGTAATACCAGAATATTTAAATTAATTCAACTAATTGCTAATAACTGGCAATTGTATCAGACCCAAAGAGCAGAAGAGATGAACTGTCTTTCAGCTGTTTAGTTGACCCCTTATAAGGAATCTGCATTGAACCCATCCTAACAGGAGCAATGAGCACTATTGAGGCAGCGCCTCGGCATCTGTGTCTTGCTCAAGGACATTGATGAGGCCTGGAATAGAACCTGGGACCTTCAGCTTCCCAGGAAGGCTCTCTAGGGCTCACTCACTAACCATTCAGCTATGGTCGCACCCGTTGTGGTGGTATAGTCGTTACTCGTTAGCCTGGCTGATGGTAGCCAGACTAACATCACTGGGTAGATATTAGCGAGTTTAAGATCGCCTGACCGTCCGACGTGCGACACCACCGGTGAATGGCTCGGTGCTCGATATATAAACCTTGCGGCCGTCGGAGCCCATGCTACGACGGCAGAACACAGCTTTTGGCGTCATGGTGGGAACCAGAGACGCCAGTGGAAGGGGTGGCGCCCTGTCGGCGTTGTCTGTTTTCTTAACCATAGACATATAAACGTAGACGCCCTCTCCGGCTCTGGAGCGCGTATGCTCGTAGGGGGGCAAAATTTTCCCAACATTCTTTGTGAATCATAAGAGGGCAGGGGAGGGCACTTGCAAAGCTTCCGCGTGCGTCAGTGCCCCCTTCCCATATTTGGTCAAGAGGGCAAAAACATTCCCGAGATTCCTTGCAGCGCATCTGATAACTCCCGGAAAAGACGTGCTGTGATTGGCCAGTAATCACTTGAGTGACAGTGTGACGTAGCGTGCCATCGTACTTCCGCCCCCCTATGCACAAACGTCGCTCCAATGGACTACAGCGGCCAGTGAGGCGTTTATATTTTATAATGTCTATGTTCTTAACTATTTGGGCTTATGTGGCGACGGCGTCGGAGCACTTCCTACTTACTCGTCGTGTCGAAGTCGCAGGGAGGGCGATCTTAAACTCCCTATTAGTCGCTAATGTTGCTCGAGTCGGGAGAGGGAAGTCTGGAGCTCTCTGGTGGAGATGTTGCCCCCGTGAACCGACTACGGATAAGCGGTTGAAGATGAATGGATATCAGGAATCTCTGTGTGGATTGGAACCTGCATTTCCAAAGGGCAAAAAGAACAAAAAAACTAAACTAAATGAGAGCAATGTTGAGCTGCAAATGGCCCGGGCGGCCTTTAC
>OOFJ01088222.1:0-11423 GCA_900323375.1 Benthosema glaciale
GCTGCTTGGACCCTAGGGGACAGCAGTTCATCAGCACTGAAGCTTTTGGATGAGAAAATATGCTTTTGTGTGTGTGTGTGTGTGTGTGTGTGTGCGTGCGTGCGTGCGTGCGTGTGCGTGTGCATGTGCGTGTGTCTGTCTGTCTGTCTGTCTGTCTGTCTGGGGGGGGGTTACATCAGGTAGACAGAACCACCTGCCTGTTTCCCACATGTCAGGGGGCCCCATGTGTTGTTTGCAGACGGGGTCTCCCAGAGCATCGAAAACGCCAGTGCTGGCACCTGGGGCCAAATTATCGCATAGAAATGACAGAGAAACCACAAGAAGGGCGTCGGTGGAAATAGTTCACAACTACTTTGTAATTACTGCTGCTTTCACTTTTATCTCAGTAGTAGTTAAGGTGCAGGTGCAAAAAAGAAAAAGATAAGACTGGTGCCGACTAGTTAATTCAGTTGAGGCCATTTTATATGGTACCATTTTATGGTACAGCCGGTTCTGTGAAAGCACCAAGGTTCCAAGAATCTAGAACAGAACCAGTTCTAGAACCAAAGTTATTTTGGTGGAAAACGGGCCCCCGCTGTAGTGCAGTGGTCCCCAATGTGGGGTCCAGCCAGGGCCCGGGACCCCCAGGGTCAAAGACGTTTGAGAACTACTGCTGTAGTGTACGCTATGTTGCTCCATACAAGCATCAGCAACATCCTAAATGAGTGGTGACTGGTGGATTAACTGTAACTACTTGTTTTGAGCTCAAAAAGGAAGTCTCAACTATGCAGATAAAACCCAACGGAAGTTATACAACAGAAGTTAGATGAAAGCAAAGAGCAAACCAATAGAGTATATACTGTATAACGATTAAACCAGTCTTCCAGTCTTCCAGTCCAGGGTTCTCGCGAAGGCAGCAGAGCGAAATAGCAAATGCAGCATGATTCAAAACAGCCAACTTCTGAACCAGGTTTGACACGTAAGCAAATCAACTTGGCAACACATTGTGCCCGTTCTATCTAAACGATAAGCGCGATTTATACATATACGTGCCGAGAAGCATTGCTTGTGAGCTTGAACATCTGCAATTTTCGGAAGGTGTGCAACACCAAGTATGATTCAAGCCACTCTCTCTCTCTCTCTCACACACACACACACAACACATGCTCCACTCTTCCTCGTTCCATCAGTCTTTCCCAAGTCGCTCCCAACTGGCCCACATCTCCCCACGACCCACCCCTCACCCATTTTCAAAAGATTTATGTCATCCACGCTCAGCTGGCTCTGCCCTTGGTAAGAGGATTACCACACGCACACGCACACACACACACACACACACACACAAATACCGCCATTTCCATTTTCTGATGGCGGGTTTAATCCCAAAACATGCCACCCGTTGCAGGGCCGTTATGACATGCATCAAGAACCCCAGGCTTGGTTTACGACGATGATGATGATGATGACAGTGGTGTTGGTGATGAATGGTGATGTAACACCACCATACATGAAGGGTTAGGGACAAGTTGTGGAATGTGACATTATGTCCGAGCTTGTGGCACAGAAGAAGCTGGGGCGCCCGCTGCACCGGCCTAGCGTTCCAGGCGCCTACCACATACAGTATAGTCTCTGGCCTGACAACACATCGCGTGTTCGAGTCCCGTTCGTGACGACCTTCGCTGCATGTCTCTCCCCGTCTCTTTCTTCCTTGTTCACTGTCTGTAACTATCAATAAAAGGCACGAAAGCCAAAAAAACAAATCTTTGAAGAAGAAGCAAAAAAAAGCAATTCTGTTGCACATGTGCGCTGTTTCACGCTCAAATAGAGGGGGTGGTGATGAACTCTGTCACCTCCCCACCCAGCGCTGACAGATGTAATGTGCTATGCTCTGCAACACTTAGCTCACTGTCTCATGGTCTCTCTCAGCGACACATTATTAAGTACATTACAGAACAGAGGGGGGGTCTTGTGCAGGATGTCATGAATTTTGGAGGGAATGCAATGCACGTTCGGCGTTCCTTCAAAAAAGAAATGTCTGACAGACCCCTCCCTCCCTGTGATGTCCCGAATGACCCTGGTGGTTAACAACAACCTAAAAGTGTGAGTCGAGACTGCCTGCCTCACTCATGCCTGCCTCACTCACGCCACTCATGCCTGCCTTCACAACATCCCATGATCATGCCCTATAGTCGTATACCACGACCAGCATGGAATATTATAGACGTGTGAGTGTGAATTTAAGACAAGCAAACAAAATGTGTGATTTGAGAATTAAACATTGGGAAAGCGTATCATAGATGTATTTGCTTGGCTATTCAAAAATAGCAGAAATACAAGCTCACAGCGTGTGTTGCGCTTCAAGCTTGTACATCTGCTATGTTTGATGAACATTTATTTAAAAAGAAATATTAAATGAAAAAAGAAACGACTGATTTAAAATCAGCCTAGAATCAGCCTCAGTTAACAGCTCATGTGTGCCCTTTCCAAACGATCACACAAAAAAAATCATCTACATTGGCTGCATGTTACAGCTTTTCTAACTTGATATTAGAACAGAGCAGAATTTAATTTAATATAGAAAGCCAACAATTTGATTTAGAGTGGCACCACGCAGCTTTCATCATCCGCACCCACTTACAAGCAGCAGCACAGTAACGTAGAACAGTCAGTGACCGACCGGGATCAGATCCAAATCTCCACTTACCTCACAACGAGGTGGGGATGAAGTGCCTCTGGGTTTGCCCTCTTCTTCATTGTCCTGCGGTGAATCGGTCGATCGTGTCGCCATTATTTCATCTCAAACCCACAGAGGGAGAAGTCCTTTCCACCAGCCCCGCCGCCACATCGGGATGAGGGAGCTAAACGGTCCAGCCAATAAGGCGCGTCCGTCCCCCACAAAAAATAAAATAAAATAAGATCCTCTAGTCCACCCCGTCCTTCTTCCTCATGTCCGGCGTCAACAGGGGGAATCTATCAACGAAAATAAAACAAGTATTATAAGTTGTTGGAAGAAAGCAGCCAATGTATATTGACTACTTCGTGTTATACCCATTCTGCATACTGTGAGTCTGTGAAATAAAAATGTCTATCAATCAAATCAAAGCAATTCCTCCTCCCAGTCAGTCGTCCTCGTCCCAACACGAAGGCAGGTCCCCTTCGCGTCACAAAACCACTGTGACAACTAGTGGCATCTGCTTATTTTGGGACCCTTTGGGTTAGCTTTTCTGTATTTGGGACGTCCGTACCGACGTCCCACCTAAATACACTACAGCAATGGTAACCATTGCCATTGCCTTGTTGTTAGTTGTAGTAGGTAAAAACAGTAAGATAGTATATATATATATAAATCTTATTGTATTGGTAATGTATGATGATCAATGAGGTTCACGTTATAACAATATAGCAATATATATTGTTATATTATGGCAGAGCGTAAATATTCCAATGTTGCATCTGGGTATCATGATCCACACCGATTATTAGGCCTATGGTGATTACAGACACTACAGTAGCCTAACACGACTGATATGGCCATCACTCACGTCTGACACTGACAACAACAATACATACATGTAGTGTCTGTCAAAGCAACGCAGTTACATGTGTGTGTGTGTGTCATTGTGACACGCTGGAGTAAAGTGCCAGGCAAGGAGCAGTAGAGTAGAGGTGGGAAGCCTGGCGGTGACGCGAGTTTAGGAAGGAGAGGATTGTGATCAAAGCGCGACAGACACACACCACCAGCCAGCCATCATCTTTTTTTCTTATTTCTTTTTCACATTAACTACTTTGTAATAATGTATATGATGTATTACCATGCTTTTTTTTGCTTATGTAAATCGCTCTGGATTAAGAGCGTCTGCTAAATGCCTAAATTGTAAATTGTTATCACCAACAACAACACACACACAACACGACCATATACTGCTGCAGCCATGGTAAAGGTCGCGGCTGTTCACACAAGACACAAAACATAGTGTCTTCCGTGTCCTGTTATTAAACATTAATTCGCTACTACAGCTGTTATGAATCCACACTGTATCGCTGCTGCTGCTACAGCCGAGTATCTACTATATCTGTAACGGACGACAGGTTGTTGCTGGGCTGGGCTGGCATGACCCGCAAACCTACCTGTTCTAAATCCGCGGAAAACACCAAAATTGCAAAGAAACGATATTGTCCATGTTGTCTCCACCGGGCAGAGCTGGGTGTCCATTAATAAAGCATTGGGAGGGTGAGTCTGTGTCCAGAATAAAAACAGCAAGCCCGTGTTGTGCGATTCTTAACGTTACGAGAAAGCGGGCAGATGATGATGAGTCCCTGCTACCTTATAGGAACAGTGAGTGGGTAAACATGGTAAACGCCCATTGATACAAATAAATGCATCTCTGCCTTGTTGATGAACCGCGTCGGGAAAAATAATACATCCATCTGCTTGTCCCGTCCGTACGTTAATCTCCCGGTCCGCTCACATCCTGACGATCCTCCACGATATTAGGAGATTGAATCCAAGAGAAACATGTATGAGTGTATTCCTCTCTGTGTGGGTCCAGTTGGTCACCATGCATTGCATGCAGGCTGCCTGGCAGCGACAATCTGCTCTGCTGTGTGTTGGTTGGTTGGTTTAGGTTGATGGCTCTCCAACCCTGGTGAAAGAAAGCCCGCCCCCTCTGCTGGCCCTGGGGACCAGCTTGCCCAATCAGATTTGCCGCTTAAATTTGTATTTTTAAACCCAGCCAACCACAATATACTAGGCTCCTATTATATAACATACTCTAAATCGATTAATATTGACCACGATTAATATTGAACACGACGGACGAAAATAAACGAGGCCCGCCGAAAACGGACAAACAAACTACAGCACGCGCACGCATAAACAAACACACACACACGGTCGGTCAATCAGGCGTGCACGCACACAGCAAGGGTTTCTAAAGTGCGTGTGATTGATTGTGAATGATGAAATCTCCATCATGGTGCTCTGCTCAGCCTCAGTTAAATATCTGCTTCTACCTATAGTCTACTGGAAATTCTATTAACCCAGAAATGTTGATTAATGCAAACTTTTATGATTGAAATGTTATCTATAGGCCTAATGGATGATATTCCGCTTGGTTGCTAAAAGTTGCACATTGACCAATTTCAGTTATTAGCATAATATGTGACCACACCATTAACATCCTATATAAGGCAAAAATAATGTAAATTTCATCATGCTTTATGTAGCATGTGATATATCTAACTAGGGGGTTTTCATGATGCTGAATCCATTCCAAGCATTAGTTTTGCATAAAACACACTCATTGGGCTGAAAACAGCCATAGAAGTTGCCCAAATGTGCTGAATAAGCACATTTATGATGACGGGTATGGTTATTTTTGCCTTATATAGGATGTTAATGGTGTGGTCATATATTATATTATGCTAATAACTCAAATTGCTCAATGTGCAACATTTAGCAACCAAGCTGAATATCATCCATTAGGCCTATAGATAACATTTCAATCATAAAAGTTTGCATTAATCAACATTTCTGGGTCTAACATGGGACCTATGGGGGCTTCCAGTAGACTACTAGTGAACTTACAACAACAACATGCTGCATCCGACCATGGCCATGACACTGCCTTTCATAATTCAAAAAGGGGAGACACATGCTTAATCCAAGTATCCAATCCAACCCATTATCCTACTGGCAGCATCCCATAAATACCTTATCTCATACCTCTAAATTAATTAACAAACTGAAAGCATGACATATTTCTTGGGGTGAAGAAAGGCAAGGGAGGGAGGGGACCCTCTTATAAGCAACTTCAGGCTCGTTTTTCTCTAAAGTACTTGGTATCTTATTGTGGTAGGTCAAGTTTCTAAAGTCTTGTTTCTAAAGTGTAGCTACTGCTACTTATTTGAACTTGTTTCCTGTTGTCAATGTCATGTCAAGGAACCCGGATTTCAGCATTTGACTGCAGAACCCCCAATCCCCCATACAAGATTTGTGTTATTTTTTTCTCTTTTCTTTCAATATTTTTTACAAGCGCAGAATGTGTCACATTGTGACGTGGTGTGAGATTGTAGATGTATTTTCAAATATGTGATGTAAACTGGTCAATCTTAGCATAGCTCTGCTTCTTTCAGGCTTGTTGGCAACACTGCCAGGGTGAGCTCTTCAAGGCAGGCCATAAGACAAGAAGGCAGGCCATAAGACAAGTGCTCAACCAGTACACAACCTATTTACCAGCCCATTATCAGCCGTTAAGAGCAATGTCCTTAACTTTATTATTGTGACATGTAGGGCATGGCAGCCACATGGGACTCTGCAGACAGTGCCATGAAAAGAAGGCTTTCCACAGCTGATCGGGACAAAGACAAAGACTGACACTGTTCAGTTTGCAGGCCACTCCAACAGCACAATGGGGCCCGGGACAATAGAGGCTCATTGACCCATTCTGTGGTGAGTGCACCCTGGCTTCAGAGAGAAGCTATTGTCTAAATAGCCTCAACGCTAGACAATAAAGAATTTGCATAGTTTTTATTTAAGGTGCCTTATTCTCGTATAATGTGATGGTAAACAAGTTCAGCCTTCAGCTTGGAGGCTTTTCGATGAGGAGCAGCTTGGGACGTGGAAGGGTTTTGAAGAGGTTCACTCTGAAATGCAGTGAGACTTTTCAGGACTGAAGAGCAGCACGGATATTAGTGGTAGAATATTTTTTTAAAACGTTCATTCTAAAATGTTACGTAAAACAGTGTTTCTTTTCCCTGCGTGCGTGCGTGTGTGTGTGTGTGTGTTTTGGAACAAACCACTTAATGTTATTATGCCCAAGTTTGGCAGTTCATTTTATTTGTATAAAGCACATTTATGTGTCTGTCAGCGATGAAACTCATATTTATAAGTTTAGCTTTCCCAGCTAAACAAGTGTCATGGCAACAGAAGGAAACACACGTCGTGTTCTTCCACAAACAACCAACACTCTAACTCTATCTGGATGATCTTTGTCTGATTAAAGCATCACGAGCTAGTTATAAAAAGAGCTGCTTGGCCTTAAAATTTAACTGGTTGAGCAACAAAAGCCAACAGTGATCATTTCTGGGCACTGAGTGGTGCAGCAGCATGCTGGCGAAAAGGATTCCAAGGGCCTAGGGCAGCTAGGGGCCCCGTCCAAGACAAAAACAAGGTTTGTACATTTTACCGTTTAACAAATATCGACCATTATCTGTAATGTGTGATACTTTGTAATAAGGCCACTGAACTACAACCTGCTCTCCTGTTTCTAGGGCACGTGTCCAAAGAACCTTCAGCCTGGTTCAGTTAGTATGACAGCATGCCTTCCTGTATGCAGGATACAGTTACAGTCACAGGCCGAGGTAGATGAGAGCTGTGCAGCACTATTCTGTGAATGAATGAGCTAAGAAAGAAGGTCACAGGTCAATGAAAAAGTGTGCCACATAGTATATTTACATGGTTACGTGAGTGGTGCTCTGCTGCAGTATGGCTATAGATGAATGTGTAATTTACAGGTAATAGTGTCTGTCTTGTATCATATCATAACAAAAAACTACAACAACGAGGTTGACGACTTGCCTTTTTCTATTCCGTCCTGCAGATCTTATAACGCCTTCTGTTTTGCTGAATGTGTCTTGTTCAATATGTGCCAGTTCTTGTAAGAGTCACCAGTTTTGCTCTATTGCATGCACCACATCTACAGCCTTTCAGTTGCAGACCTAAAGTCAAGAATAGTTTACAAAGTCTCTCATGATAGCAAATGTTTGGCTGGATTAGGACATCACATGAGGTTCAAAGCCAGGTATAGGCGAACGGGTGAAGTGGAAAATTACTCTGCAGTCTGCACTAAAACCTCTACACAAAGCGTAAAATAAAGGCTTTCAACTTGCCCTCCATGAGGCTCTGTCATCATCCAAAATGTCAAGTGATCCAAAATGTATCCACAGTAATATCCATGCTGTAAAATGTGTCATAATTTTAAAGGCTTCATGGTGAGTAGTATAGTTAGAGCATTAGACAGCAGATCGCAGTCCGTTGTGTAAGTGGAATTGGCACAGAGTCTGGTGATTGGAAGAGACCCAGCAGGCAGCAGTGAGTCGATCTATCAAGCCCTCTGGCTAGCCAGTCCCTAATTGGAACACAATGTACAGTAGAGCTGATCTCCATCTATTCATTGGCCAGGATGCATCAGCACAGCACTGTTTGAGGACTTTCTCCAACTGGGGGCAACAAGATAGTTCTCTTTAGTGTGACTCAGTTCAGGTGAAATAAACCTTTCAAATGGATTATGTGGGAGGTATTGTTAAACTCACATGCTGTGGTTTTAAAAGGGAATTAACTTTTTAGATGTAACCAAGGGAAAGTACTGTTTCAAAATATTATGCCTTTTTTAATCATAATGATTGGCATGTTTCTAGAGAGCCAGTACTGTGACTAAACTGATATGACATCAAATGAACATTGCAGCACCAGTGGATTCATTGTTCGCCGCAAAGGCTGAGATTTATGATGCGATGGGAAAAGGTAAAGAACCAGGGCACCTAGTTCACGTGACATTAAATTCAGCCATATAGCGATGACATTGAGGTGGCCCCAGTGTCAAAGGCAGAACAATTAAATAGCAGGGCTCGGCAAGTAAACATGTTTTATCTGTTGTCCGGGTGATGTGAAATCAAATCCTATGGCTCTGTTTGAACACTGGCATCATATGTCAAACGCATGTATGTGTGGCCATTCAGCGAGGGCACAATTCCCGTTTTGTTCCCTTTGTGCCGAATGCGGTCTACCTGTAGCCTACTTTCTGTGGTTGAGCCCCATCCTCTGTTCTCTTGATGGAAAGCACTACAAAGCCCCTACATGAGAACTCGGGACGGCGTTTTTTGTCCCCGTCTCGCTTTCACCAAGTAAGTATCCCACGTCAAGGTGAAGCATAATGGCATTCAGATTCCCTCCCAGGGCGTCGTGGGGGGGTATGCAATAGGGATATGTTAACCACTGGTGCTAAAGTGCTGATGCACGGTGATAGTGAGACATAGGATTGTGTGGGCAGAGATACAATGAGGGTCTTTGTGGCCCACAGTCCACACTGTACCTCATGCAAAGAAAAAGCAGCTGGATGAAGTTTTCTAGTTTGTTCGGGGGTGCTATCCTCTGCTTGTTTTATCTCACTCCTCTCCATGTAGCATTGTGGCTAAGTGATGAGACACGATGACTCACGATCATTTTTCATTACTTCATGAGTACTTCGGACCCGTGCAGAGCCAGCAAAGTGGGTTACAGAGGAATGTGTTGCCATGAATGCAAGAAGTAAAACTTCAGCACATTTTTACACCCACAACACAGAGTAAGTGTTCTTTAACCACTTATGCACAATATACTTTGTTGTATTGTATGCAGCAAAAAAAAAGAAAAAGCTGATCTTATGGCACAAAATCATCAAGATGTGAGGCATTGAGAGCTTTATAGATCTTTTTCTTTTACATTACAATTTATTTTTACAATTAAAAAATAATATATATCATATACCCAAATAGAAACAGGTAGTTCTCTATTTGGGTGTCTTGGCTTATATACAAACATAGGCTAATTCATTCATTTGTTTCTGGAAAATGAATGCAGGGAACTAGAGTTCAACCCATTCAATGCATTATTCCTATGATTTTGACTTTTAAAACCAGATGAAACTGATTCTATTCAAAGCAATCACACTATACTACCACCACTACCACTACCACTACCACTATCACTACCACTACCACTACTAATAAAACCTTATTAATACAGCACCTTTCAAAATTGCATTACAAAGTGCTTTACATAGACAAACAGCAAAATAAGCAGCAGAAAAACACTACAATAAACAACAAAATATAATAAGCAGCAGGGAGAAAAATATTAAAATATTAATACAGATTGGCATGAGTGAAGGCTAATCGATAAAAGTGCATTTTCAAAAGCGAAAAATGTCTTTAAAAGAGGACACTGATTCAGCACGCTTGATCTCTAAAGGCAGTGTGCAGTAGGCGCTATGTAGGCGTTATGGTGCTGAAAGCCCGATCTCCTTTGGACTTTAGCCTACCATTTTGGGGATCTCTAGAATCTCTTTGGTTGAAGATCTCAGGCAGTGGGTTGTGACATAGAGGGAGATTAGATCAATGTAGGGAGGAGCGAGACAGCCGCTTCGGATGTTATCAACCCTTGTCACAGGAAATGTTGAAAATCAGCACCAAAGAAACAGACAATGTGAAAATCACACATGAAAAACCCAGTATTCCCATGGGAACGTTTGCTTTATATGACATGACGACGCCACACGGAAGCGACTGCTTTGCAACACGCTTGCAGTTAGGATTAGGTTAGGGGTTAGGGGTTTGGGGTAGGGTTAGTAATAGTAATGTTTGACATATTAATAACCTTACCCCAAACCCCAAACCTAACTCTAAAACCGCAATGTTTGACATGCTTGTGGGGGTTTGGGGTTTGGGGTAGGGTTAGTCAGCGGGCAGTCCGGGTGTAGAATGCTAAATGCCACAATGTCTAGAATGCAGGTATGGAACATATTGGCCGTATTCCCATGTCCTGATAACGGTTGATTTCGTCTATTTAATACAAGATAACACTCAAATCGGCTGAGCGAGACCAGACCTGGCCTTGTATATGAGAAGGAGTTTGAAGTCGATTCTGAAGGATACTGAGTGCCAGTGTAGGGACGCTAGAACGGGGGTGATGTGGTAGAATTTCCTGGAGCCAGTTACTAATTGAAGACAATGAATAGATTTTTTTGTGACGCAGGTACACAGAGAGTTACAGTAGTCTAAGCATGAGAAGATGAATGCATGTATGACTTCTGACAGGTCAAGGGGTGATAGAAATTATTTGATTTTAGAGATGTTTCTTAAATAAGTGATAAAGTGAGGATTGAATGACTTTCTTGATGTGCTGTTCAAAGTTGAGGTCGGGATCGAAGGTAACGAAGGTAAGTTCTTAACGGAGGGCCTGAGATGAATAGTTAGGGGCCCATGGTCCTTTTCAGCCGCACAGGACAGATCAAACGAGCACAATAGTATTTTCACATTTAAGCCTACTTGTGTGTGTGCGCGCGCGTGCGCACGTGCGTGTGCGTGTGTGTGTGTGTGTGTTATGCGACGTGACGACTGTTTACATTTTAAGGTGATTAAGAGGCAAGAGCGCATAGCTGCATGATGACACTCCCCGAATGCATGCTGGGTGAAGTGAGGCATGATGCAGTCTGGTGATATGCACGATTGACTCTCTTAGTCACCACAACACCACAAAAACAAGGGTGTGTGTGTGTGTGTGTGTGTGTGTGTGTGTGTGTGTGTGTGTGTGTGTGTGTGTGTGTGTGTGTGTGTGTGGGTGTGTGTGAGAGAGAGAGAGAGAGAGAGAGAGAGAGAGAGAGAGAGAGAGAGAGAGAAAAGGGGGG